>JACEEZ010016411.1:0-160907 GCA_016584305.1 Chionoecetes opilio
TTGTTTTTAAGAGTGAAAATTGATACCTAAATTTTCATGACAAATACAGATGTTTTAGCTCAGAACATTGTTAAATGTATAGTTGTGTAAAAGTGCTGAATACTGTCAAATTCGACATTAATTTAGCCCTTTCAAAATACATTAAATACTTGAAAACACATTATTTTTTAAGATTAAAATTGATATCTAATTTCATGAAAATACATATTTTTAGCTATTTAATTTTGTAAAATATATGTTGTACAAATATAAAAACTATTTAGCTTACAGAATAAAGAAATATACTTCAATTTGTAGAAAAAAAACCACTCTTCACTGATACCTAGTAAAATAATTGAAAACACTACATTTTCATGGGTTTATTAGCAATTGATAAGTAAAACTAACGTGTATATATACAATCACGCTACAGTTTACAAGAACTCATGAAAAACGCCTGCAATATAAACCGTTATATCACAATAATAACCTCTTACCTCTTCCTATTTAATATCTTAATGTCTGTACGCTCCTTATCTGTGCATATTATTCTAAAAGACGATTTTATACATCAATTTGAGGAAAACAGCTATATATCACCGATAAATAGATAATATCATTAAAAACACTAACATTTTATTGGGTTTTATAGCGAATATGCTAAGTAAAACTTACTTGTATATATACATAACGCTAAAGTTTCACGACACTATGAAAAACGCTTGCAATATACCGTTATACTCACAATAAATAACCTCTTACTCTTCTATTTAATGCTTAATGTAATGTAAGCTACTTATATGTGCAAATTATTCTAAAAAGAGGATTTTATACTTCAATTTTGTAGTAAAACGCTATAGATCACTGATAAACTAGCTAAATCATTGAAACAGACTACCTTTTATGGGTTTATAAGCAATATTCTCATAATATAACTAAACATTGTATATATACAATAAGCGGTACAGTTTAGAAGAACTATGAAAAACGCTTGCAATATACGCGTTTTATCACATAAATAACCTCTTACTCTTTTATTTAATAAGGCTTAATATGTATGTAAGCTACTTATTAGGTGCAAATTATCTAAAAAGAGGATTTTATACTTCATTTGTTGGAAAACAGCGATATTATATCACCATAATCGTCTATATCATTGAAAACACTACCGTTTATTGGGTTTTTGCAATATAATAAGTAAAAACTACTTGTATATATACAATAACGCTACCAGTTTAGAAGAAACTATGAAAAACGCTTGCATATACGTTATATCACATAAATATCCTCTTACTCTTCTTATTTTAATAACTTAATGTAATGTAAACTACTTATAGGTTTGCAAATTAATCTAAAAAGAATTATTTTATCCTTTTCAATTTGTAGGAAAATAGCTATTATCACCGATAATGCTAATTCATTGAAACACTACCTTTAAGGGTTTTATAGCAATATGATAAGTAAAACTACTTGTATACAATAACGCTACAGTTTACAAGAAACTATGAAAAACTCTTGCAATATACCGTTTCTATCACAATAAATTAACCTCTTATTCTTCTATTTATTTAGCTTAATGTAATGTAAGACTACTTATAGGTGTAAATTAATTCTAAAAAAGGAAATTGTATCTTCATTTGTAGGAAAACAGCTATATATTACCGATATAGCTAATATCATTGAAAACACTACATTATAATGGGTTCTAGCACTAAGGATAAGTAGAACTACTTGTATATGTAGCAATAACGCTACAGTTTACAAAGAAACTATGAAAACGCTTGCAATATACCATTATATCACAATAAAGTAACCATCTTACTCTTCTATTTAATAGCTTAATGTAATTGGTAAAAGCTCTACTTATACGTGCAAATTATCTTAAAAGAGGATTTTATACTTCAATTTGTAGTAACAGCTATATATCACCGATAACAGCTAAAACATTGAAAAGGAACATATTTTTGAGGGTATAATGCATATCATACGGTAAAATACCTTTTGTTCCCCCCCTTATTTAATGATATAAACACCACAATAATAAGAAACTATGAAAACACTATAATATACAATGGTATCACAAGTATAGAGTCTCAACTCCTATTACAAGCTTAGAGAGTTTAAAATAGCATTTTCTAACGAAAACAACTATAATTCCACATTGTTAATTTCTCTATCAAAAAAAGTCTGAATAATGTCACTTTCGAACATTTTTTTTAGATCTTCACGAAATACATTCAAACACTTGAAAAAACGTTGTTTTTAAGAATAAAATTGATACAATAAAATTTCACATGAAATACATATTTAAGCTCATAATATTGTCATATATATTGTGTAGCAGTGCTTGAATAATGTCATATTCTCGACAGTTTTTAGGCTTTCGCAAAATACATTAAAAAACTTGACAAAACGTTGTTTTTAAGATTAAAATTGATACTAAATTTCATGAAAATACATATTTTTAGCTCATAACATTGTTAAAATCTAGTTTTTGTGTAATAAGTCCTTAATACTGTCAAATTTCGACATTATTTAGCCTTTCAAAAATACATTAATACTTGAAAAAACATTATTTTTTAGATTAAATTGATATCTAAATTTCATGAAAAATACATATTTTTAGTATTAAGTTTTGTAAAATATAAAGTTAGCAATAGAAAGCTATTTTAGCTACAGATAAAAGAAATATACTTCAATTTGTAGAAACAAACACTCTTCACTGATAACTAGCTAAAATAAGTTGAAAACACTACATTTTATGGTAGGGAGTGGAGGGGGGGGGAGAGCGTTTAATAGCATATTATAAGTAAAACTACGTGTATATATAGACAATAACGCTACAGTTTAACAATGAAACTATGAAACGCCTGCAATTACCGTTATACACAATGACATAACTCTTACTCTTCTATTTAATAGCTTAATGTAATGTAAGCTACTTATGGTTGCATATTATGCTAAAAAGAACGATTTTTAATACATCAATTTGTAGGAAAACAGCTTATATCACCGGATAAATAGATAATACATTTAAAAACACTACATTTTTATGGTTTATTGCAATATGATAAGTAAAACTACTTGTATATATACAATACCGCTACAGTTTACAAAGAAACTATGAAACAAAACGCTTTTGCAATATCCGTTATATCACAATAAATAACCTCTTACTCTTCTATTGTAATAGCTTAATGTAATGTAAGCTACTTATAGTGCCAAATTATTCTAAAAAGAGATTTTATACTTCAATTTGTAGAAACACTATATCAACTGTATAACTCTAAATCATTGAAAACACTCCTTTTATGGGTTATAGCAATATAAGAAGTAAAACTACTTTGTAATAGATACAATAACGGTACAGTTTTAGAGAACTATGAGAAAAAAAAACGCTTGCAATCATACCGTTTTATCAACAATAAATACCTCTTACTACTCTTTATTTAAGTACATTACATTACAATTAAGCCTTATTAAATAAAAGAGTAAGAGGTTATTTTATTGTGATAAAACGGTATATTGCAGAGCGTTTTTCATAGTTTCTTCTAAACTGTACCGTTATTGTATATATACAAGTATTTTACTTTATATATTGCTATAAACCCTCAAAAGAGTGTGTTTTCAATGAATTTTTAGCTAGTTAGCAGTGATATATAGCTGTTTTCCCTACAAATTGAAGTATAAAATCCTCTTTTTAGAATAATTTGCACCTAATAATAGCATTTACATTACATTAAGCTATAATAGAAGAGTAGAAGGGTTATTTATTGTGATAATAACGTATATTGCAAGCGTTTTCATAGTTTCTTGTAAACTGTAGGCGTTATTGTATATATACAAGAGTTTTTTACTTATCATATTGCAATAACCCCATAAAATGTAGTGTTTTTAATGAATAGTATCTATTTATCGGTGATATATCAGCTGTTTTCCTACAATTGATGTATAAAATCGTCTTTTTTAGCATAATATGCCCTATAAGTAGTTACATTACATTAACTATTAAATAGAAGAGTCACGAGGTTATTTATTGTGATATAACGGTATATTGGCAGGCGTTTTTTTCATAGTTTCTTGTAACTGTAGCGTTATTTATATAACACGTAGTTTTAACTTATCATATGCTATAAACGCATAAAATTAGTGTTTTCAATTATTTTAGCTAGTTATCATTGAAGAGTGTTTTTTTTTCTACAAATTGAAGTATGTTTCTTTATATCGTAGCTTAAATAGCTTTTTATATTTGCTACAACTATATTTTACAAAATTATAGCTAAAAATATGTATTTGTTCATGAAATTTAGATATCAATTTAATCTAACAAATAATGTTTTTTTTCAAGTATTTTAATGTATTTTTGAAAGGCTAAATAATGTCGAAATTTGACAGTATTCAGGACTTTACACAACTATATTTAACAATGTTATGAGCTAAAAATTGTATTTTTTCAATGAAATTTAGGTATCAATTTTAATCTTAAAAACAACGTTTTTTCAAGTTTTTTTAATGTATTTTTTGAAAGCCAAAAAATGTCGAAATATTGACATTATTCAGCACTTCTACACAATTATATATGACGAATATTATGAGCTTAAAATAGGTATTTAGTCATGCATCCTTTATGTATCAATTATTCTAAAAACAACGTTTTTTGACAAAGGTGTTTTAATGTATTTTTGAATATCTAAAAAATGCAAAATTGACATTATTCAGCCTTTTTTTTGGGGGGGGGGGGATAGAGAAATTCAAAATGTGGAATTATAGTTGTTTTCGTTAGAAAATGCTATTTTAAACACTCTAGCTTGTAA
The DNA here is from genome assembly GCA_016584305.1 of Chionoecetes opilio. Classification (NCBI taxonomy): domain Eukaryota; kingdom Metazoa; phylum Arthropoda; class Malacostraca; order Decapoda; family Majidae; genus Chionoecetes; species Chionoecetes opilio. Next base: position 4,794 of record JACEEZ010016411.1, read on the forward strand.
TAGGAGTTTGAGACGCTATATTTGCTACAATTGTAAGATTATCACGTGTTTTTCCATAGTTTCTTCTAATTGTGGTGTTATATCATAATAAGAAGGTATTTACCTTATGATAATGCATTATCCCCTCAAAATTGTTCCTTTTCATGTTTTTAGCTAGTTATCGGTGATATTAGCTGTTTTCCTACAAATTGAAGTATAAATCGCTTTTTAAGAATAATTTGCACGTATAAGTAGCTTACATTACCTTAAGCTAGTAAAAATAGAAATAGTAAAGTGTATTTATTGTGATAAATGGTCTATTGAAAGCGTTTTTTCATAGTTCTTGTAAACTGTAGCGTTATTGTATATATACAATAAGTTCTACTATCCTATTGCTATAAACCCATATTTGTAGTGTTTTCAATGATATTAGCTATTTATCGGTATATAATAGCTGTTTTCCTAACAATTGAAGAATACAATCCTTTTTTTAGAATAATTTACACCTATACGTAGCTTACATTTACATAAGCTAATAAATAGCAGCGTAAGAGGTTATTTTTGTGATATACGGTATATTTGCAGAGTTTTTCATAGTTTCTTGTAAACTGTAGCGTTATTGTATACAAGTATTTTTTACTTATCATATTGCTATAAACCCTTTAAATGTGTGGTTTTCAATGATATTAGTATTTATCGGTGATATATAGCTTCTTTCCTACAAATTGAAGTATAAAATAATCTTTTTTTAGATTAATTTTGTCACCTATATTAGCTTACATTACATTAAGGTATTAAATAGAAGAGTAAGATGATATTTATTGTGATATAACGGTATATTGAAGCGGTTTGTTTCATAGTTTTCTTCTAACTGTAGCGTTATTGTATATATACAAGTAGTTTTACGTATTTATTGCAATAAACCCATAAAAGGTAGTGTTTTCATGATATTTGCTGTTATCGGTGATATATAGCTGTTTTTTCCAGACAAATTGAAGTATAAAATCCTCTTTTTAGAATAATTTGCACCTATAGAGTAGCTTACATACATAAGCTTATTAAATAAAGAGTAGAGGTTTATTTATTGTGATAAAACGGTGATATTGCAAGCGTTTTTCATAGTTTCTTCTAAACTGTACCGTTTTGTATATATACAAGTAGTTTTCTTAGTATATTGCTATAAACCCATAAAAGGTAGTGTTTTCAATGATTTAGCTACTTATCAGTGATATATAGCTGTTTTCTACAAATTGAAGTATAAAATCCTCTTTTTAGAATAATTTGCACCTATAAGTAGGCTTACATTACATTAAGCTATTAAATAGAAGAGTAAGAGTTTATTTATTGTGATTATAACGTATATTGCAAGTCGTTTTTCATAGTTTCTTGTAAACTGTAGCGTTATTGTAATATATTACAAGTAGTTTTTACTTATCATTTGCTATAACCCATAAATGTAGTGTTTTTTTAATGATATTATCTTATTTATCGTGATATATAGGCGTTTTCCTACAAATTGATGTATAAAAATCGTCTTTTTTATAATAATATGCACCTATCAGTAGCTTACATTACCATTAAAGCTATTAATAGAAGAGTTAAGAGGTTATTTATTGTGATATACGGTATATTGCAGGCTTTTTCATAGTTTCTTGTACTGTAGCGTATATGATATATACACGGTAATTTTACTATCATATTGCTATAAACCCCATAAAATGTAGTGTTTCATTATTTTTAGCTAGTTTATCAGTGAAGAGTGGTTTTTTTTCTACAAAGTGAAGTATATTTCTTTATATTCATGTAGCTAAACTAGTTTTATTATATTTGCTACAACTATATTTTACACAAAATTATAGCAAAAATCTGTATTTTTCATGAAATTTAGATATCTTTTTAATCTTAAAAATATGTTTTTTCAGTCTTTTATGTATTTTGAAGGCTAAATAATGTCGAAATTTGCACAGTATTCAGCACTTTTACACAACTATATTTAACAATGTTATGAGCTAAAAATATTATTTTTCATAAATTTAGGTATCATTTTATCTTAAAAAACAACGGTTTTTGTCAAGTTTTTAATGTATTTTTGAAAGCCTAAAAAAATGTCGAAATATGACATGATTCAGCACTTCTACACAGTTATATATGGACTAATATTTATGAGCTTAAATATGTATTAGTCATGACATTTTATGTATCAATTTTTATTCTTAAAAAAACGTTTTTTTTTTCAAGTGTTTTAAATGTATTTTCGAGATCTAAAAATGCGAAAATTGCACATTATTCAGCCTTTTTTGATAGAGAAATTCAAAATGTGAATTATAGTTGTTTTCTAGAAAATGCTATTTAAACTACTCTAAGCTTGTATAGGAGTTTGAGACTCTATATTGTGATACAATTGTATATTATACGTGTTTTCATAGTTTTTCTTCTTAATTGTGGTGTTATATCTTAATAGAAGGTTTTTACCATATATAATGCTTATACCCTCAAAATATGTTCTTTTTCAATGTTTTTGCTAGTTATCGTGATATCTAGCTGTTTTTCCTACAATTGAAGTATAAAATTCCTCTTTTTAGAATAATTTTGCACTATAAGTAGCTTACATTTCAGTTAAGCTATTAAGATAGAAGAGTAAGCGGTTATTTATTGTGATATATGGTATATTGCAAGCGTTTTTCATAGTTTTTCTTGTAAACTATAGCGTTATTGTATATATCCAAGTAGTTCTACTTATCCTATTGCTATAAACCCATAAATTGTAGTGTTTTTCAATGTATTAGCTATTTATCGGTAATATATAGCTGTTTTCCTACAATTGAAAATACATCCGTTTTTAGAATAATTTACACCTATAAATAGCTTACATTAATTAAGACTAATAAATAGAGAGTAAGGGTAGTTATTGTGATATAACGGTATATTGCAAGAGTTTTTTCATAATTTCTTGTAACTGTAGCATTATTGTAATACCAGTAGTTTTACTTATCATACTGCCTATTAAACCTTAAACATGTAGTGGTTTTCAATGATATTACTTATTCATCCGTGGATATAAGCTATTTTCCTACAAATGAAGTTAAATTATCTTTTTAGATTATTTTTGCACCTTAAGTAGCTTTACATTACATTTAAGGTAATTAATAGAAGAGTAAGAGATATTTCTTTGTGATATAAACGGTATATTAAGCAAGCGTTTTTCATAGTTTCTTCTAAACTGTAGCGTTATTGTATATAATACAAGTATTTTACTTTATTATATTGCAATAAACCCATTAAATGTAGCGTTTCAATGATATTAGCTATTTATCGGTGATATATGAACAGTTTTTCACTACCAATTGAAGTATAAAATCCTCTTGGGTTAGATAATTTGCACATATAAGTAGGCTTTACATTACATTATGCTTTTAAATAAAAGAGTAAGAGGTTTTATTTATGTGTTATAACGGTATATTGCAAGCGTTTTTCATACTTTCCTTCTAACTGTAGCGTTATTGTATATATCAAGTATATTTAGTCTTATTAGATTGCTATAAACCCATAAAAGTGTAGTGGTTTTCAATGAATTTAGCTAGTTATCAAGTGATATATAGTGTTTTCCTACAAATTAAAGTATAAAACCCTTTTTTTAGAATAATTTGCCCATAGAAGTAGCTTACATTACTAAGCTATTAAATAGAAAGAGTGAAGGATTGTATTTTATTGTGATATAACGTTATATTGCAGGGTTTTTCATAGTTTCTTGTAAACTATAGCGTTATTGTATATATACAAGTAGTTTTACTTATCCTATTGCTATAAACCTATAAAATGTAGTGTTTTCAATTATATTAGCTATTTATCGGTGATATATAGCTGTTTTCCTACAATTTGAAGTATACAATCCTTTTTTATACTACTGTAAGCTTATAATAGGAGTTTGAGACTCTATATTGTGATACAATTGTATATTATACGTGTTTTTCATAGTGTTCTTCTTTAATTGTGGTGTTATATCATTAATAGAAGGTATTTTACCTTATGATAATGCATTATACCGTCAAAATGTGTTCTTTTCATGATTTTAGCTAGTTATCGGTGATGATATAGCTGTTTTCCTACAATTTGAAGTATGCAATCCTTTTTTTAGAATAATTTGCATCTATAAGTAGCTTACATTACATTAAGCTAATAAATAGAAGAGTAGGAGGTTATTTATTGTGATATAACGGTATATTGCAAGCGTTTTTCATAGTTTCTTGTAAACTGTAGCGTTATTGTATATATACAAGTAGTTTTACTTATCATATTGCTATAAACCCATAAATGTAGTGTTTTTCCAATGATATTAGCTATTTATCGGTGATATATAGCTGTTTTCCTACAAATTGAAGTATAAAATCCTCTTTTTAGAATAATTTGCACCTATAAGTAGCTTACATTACATTAAGCTATTAAATAGAAGAGTAAGAGGTTATTTATTGTGATATAACGGTGTATTGCAAGCGTTTTTCATAGTTTCTTCTAAACTGTAGCGTTATTATATATATACAAGTAGTTTTACTTATTATATTGCTATAAACCCATAAAATGTAGTGGTTTCAATGATTTTAGCTAGTTATCAGTGATATATAGCTGTTTTCCTACAAATTGAAGAATAAAATCCTCTTTTTAGAATAATTTCACCTATAAGTAGCTTACATTACATTAAGCTAATAAATAGAAGAAGAATAGGTTATTTATTGTGATATAACGGTATATTGCAAGCGTTTTTCATAGTTTCTTGTAAACTGTAGCGTTATTGTATATATACAAGTAGTTTTACTTATTATATTGCTATAAACCCATAAAATGTAGTGTTTTCAATGATTTCAGCTAGTTATCAGTGAAGAGGTTTTTTTTTCTACAAATAGAAGTATATTTCTTTATATCTGTAGCTTAATAGCTTTTTATATTTGCTACAACTATATTTTACAAAATTAATAGCTAAAAATATGTATTTTTCATGAAATTTAGATATCAATTTTAATCTTAAAAACAATGTTTTTTCAAGTATTTTAATGTATTTTTGAAAGGCTAAATAATGTCGAAATTTGACATTATTCAGCACTTATACACAACTATATTTAACAATGTTATGAGCTAAAAATATGTATTTTTCATGAAATTTAGGTATCAATTTTAATCTTAAAAACAACGTTTTTTCAAGTGTTTTAATGTATTTTTGAAAGCCTAAAAAATCTCGAAATATGACATTATTCAGCACTTTTACACAACTATAATTTACAATATTATGAGCTTAAAATATGTATTTTTCATGAAATTTATTTATCAATTTTATTCCTAAAAACAACGTTTTTTCAAGTGTTTTAATTTATTTTTGAAGGGCTAAAAAATGTCGAAAATTGACATTATTCAGCCCTTTTTTTGATAGAGAAATTCAAAATATGGAATTATAGTTGTTTTCGTTAGAAAATGCTGTTTTAAACTACTGTAAGCTTATAATAATGGTTTGAGACTCTATATTGTGATACAATTGTATATTATATGTGTTTTTCATAGTTTCTTCTTAATTGTGGTGTTATATCATTAATAGAAGGTATTTACCTTATGATAATGCATTATACCCTCAAAATGTGTTCTTTTCAATGATTTTAGCTAGTTATCGGTGATATATAGCTGTTTTCCTATAAATTGAAGTATACAATCCTTTTTTTAGAATCATTTGCACTATAAGTAGCTTACATTACCATTAAGCTATTAATAGAAGATAAGAGTGTATTATTGTGTATAACGGTATATTGCAAGCGTTTCATAGTTTTCTTGTAACTGTAGCGTTATTGTATATTACAGTAGTTTTACTTATCATATTGGTATAAACCCATAAATGTATGTTTCATGATATTAGCTATTTACGGTGTATTAGCTGTTTCCTATAATGAAGTATAAATCCTCTTTTTAGAATAATTGCCCCNTAGTTTTACTTATTATATTGCAATAAACCCATAAAATGTAGTGTTTTCAATGATATTAGCTATTTATCGGTGATATATAACCGTTTTCCTACAAATTGAAGTATAAAATCCTCTTTTTAGAATAATTTGCACATATAAGTAGCTTACATTACATTAAGCTATTAAATAAAAGAGTAAGAGGTTATTTATTGTGATATAACGGTATATTGCAAGCGTTTTTCATACTTTCTTCTAAACTGTAGCGTTATTGTATATATACAAGTAGGTTTACTTATTAGATTGCTATAAACCCATAAAATGTAGTGTTTTCAATGATTTTAGCTAGTTATCAGTGATATATAGGTGTTTTCCTACAAATTAAAGTATAAAACCCTTTTTTTAGAATAATTTGCCCCTAGAAGTAGCTTACATTACATTAAGCTATTAAATAGAAGAGTAAGAGGGTATTTATTGTGATATAACGTTATATTGCAGGAGTTTTTCATAGTTTCTTGTAAACTATAGCGTTATTGTATATATACAAGTAGTTTTACTTATCCTATTGCTATAAACCTATAAAATGTAGTGTTTTCAATTATATTAGCTATTTATCGGTGATATATAGCTGTTTTCCTACAATTTGAAGTATACAATCCTTTTTTATACTACTGTAAGCTTATAATAGGAGTTTGAGACTCTATATTGTGATACAATTGTATATTATACGTGTTTTTCATAGTTTCTTCTTAATTGTGGTGTTATATCATTAATAGAAGGTATTTACCTTATGATAATGCATTATACCCTCAAAATGTGTGCTTTTCAATGATTTTAGCTAGTTATCGGTGATATATAGCTGTTTTCCTACAATTTGAAGTATGCAATCCTTTTTTTAGAATAATTTGCATCTATAAGTAGCTTACATTACATTAAGCTAATAAATAGAAGAGTAGGAGGTTATTTAATGTGATATAAACGGTATATTGCAAGCGTTTTTCATAGTTCTTGTAAACTGTAGCGTTATTGTATATATACAAGTAGTTTTACTTATCATATTGCTATAAACCCATAAAATGTAGTGTTTTCAATGATATTAGCTATTTATCGGTGATATATAGCTGTTTTCCTACAAATTGAAGTATAAAATCCTCTTTTTAGAATAATTTGCACCTATAAGTAGCTTACATTACATTAAGCTATTAAATAGAAGAGTAAGAGGTTATTTATTGTGATATAACGGTGTATTGCAAGCGTTTTTCATAGTTTCTTCTAAACTGTATCGTTATTATATATATACAAGTAGTTTTACTTATTATATTGCTATAAACCCATAAAATGTAGTGGTTTCAATGATTTTAGCTAGTTATCAGTGATATATAGCTGTTTTCCTACAAATTGAAGAATAAAATCCTCTTTTTAGAATAATTTGCACCTATAAGTAGCTTACATTACATTAAGCTAATAAATAGAAGAATAATAGGTTATTTATTGTGATATAACGGTATATTGCAAGCGTTTTTCATAGTTTCTTGTAAACTGTAGCGTTATTGTATATATACAAGTAGTTTTACTTATTATATTGCTATAAACCCATAAAATGTAGTGTTTTCAATGATTTCAGCTAGTTATCAGTGAAGAGGTTTTTTTTCTACAAATAGAAGTATATTTCTTTATATCTGTAGCTTAATAGCTTTTTATATTTGCTACAACTATATTTTACAAAATTAATAGCTATAAATATGTATTTTTCATGAAATTTAGATATCAATTTTAATCTTAAAAACAATGTTTTTTCAAGTATTTTAATGTATTTTTGAAAGGCTAAATAATGTCGAAATTTGACATTATTCAGCAATTATACACAACTATATTTAACAATGTTATGAGCTAAAAATATGTATTTTTCATGAAATTTAGGTATCAATTTTAATCTTAAAAACAACGTTTTTTCAAGTGTTTTAATGTATTTTTGAAAGCCTAAAAAATCTCGAAATATGACATTATTCAGCACTTTTACACAACTATAATTTACAATATTATGAGCTTAAAATATGTATTTTTCATGAAATTTATTTATCAATTTTATTCCTAAAAACAACGTTTTTTCAAGTGTTTTAATTTATTTTTGAAGGGCTAAAAAATGTCGAAAATTGACATTATTCAGCCCTTTTTTTGATAGAGAAATTCAAAATATGGAATTATAGTTGTTTTCGTTAGAAAATGCTGTTTTAAACTACTGTAAGCTTATAATAATGGTTTGAGACTCTATATTGTGATACAATTGTATATTATATGTGTTTTTCATAGTTTCTTCTTAATTGTGGTGTTATATCATTAATAGAAGGTATTTACCTTATGATAATGCATTATACCCTCAAAATGTGTTCTTTTCAATGATTTTAGCCAGTTATCGGTGATATATAGCTGTTTTCCTATAAATTGAAGTATACAATCCTTTTTTTAGAATCATTTGCACCTATAAGTAGCTTACATTACATTAAGCTATTAAATAGAAGAGTAAGAGGTTATTTATTGTGATATAACGGTATATTGCAAGCGTTTTTCATATTTCTTCTAACTGTAGCGTGATTATATATATACAAGTAGTTTTACTATTATATTGCTATAAATTCATAAATGTAGTGTTTTCAATGATTTAGCTAGTTATCAGTGATATATAGCTGTTTTCCTACAAATTGGAGTATAAAATCCTCTTTTTACAATAATTTGCACCTAGAAGTAGCTTACATTACATTAAGCTATTAAATAGAAGTGTAGGAGGTTATTTATTGTGATATAACGGTATATTGCAAGCGTTTTTTATAGTTTCTTCTAATCTGTAGCGTTATTGTATATATACAAGTAGTTTTACTTATTATATTGCTATAAACCCATAAAATTTAGTGTTTTCAATGATATTAGCTATTTATCGGTGATATATAGCTGTTTTCCTACAAATTAAAGTTTAAAATCCTCTTTTTAGAATAATTTGCACGTATAAGTAGCTTATATTACATTAAGCTATTAAATAGAAGAGTAAGAGGTTATTTATTGTTATATAACGGTTTATTGCAAGCGTTTTTCATAGTTTCTTCTAAACTGTACCGTTATTGTATATATACAAGTAGTTTTACTTATTATATTGCTATAAACCCATAAAATGTAGTGTTTTCAATGATTTTAGCTAGTTATCAGTGATATATAGCTGTTTTCCTACAAATTGAAGTATAAAATCCTCTTTTTAGAATAATTTGCACCTATAAGTAGCTTACATTACATTAAGCTATTAAATAGAAGAGTAAGAGGTTATTTATTGTGATATAACGGTATATTGCAAGCGTTTTTCATAGTTTCTTGTAAACTGTAGCGTTATTGTATATATACAAGTAGTTTTACTTATCATATTGCTATAAACCCATAAAATGTAGTGTTTTTAATGATATTATCTATTTATCGGTGATATATAGCTGTTTTCCTACAAATTGATGTATAAAATCGTCTTTTTAGAATAATATGCACCTATAAGTAGCTTACATTACATTAAGCTATTAAATAGAAGAGTAAGAGGTTATTTATTGTGATATAACGGTATATTGCAGGCGTTTTTCATAGTTTCTTGTAAACTGTAGCGTTATTGTATATATACACGTAGTTTTACTTATCATATTGCTATAAACCCATAAAATGTAGTGTTTTCAATTATTTTAGCTAGTTATCAGTGAAGAGTGGTTTTTTTCTACAAATTGAAGTATATTTCTTTATATCTGTAGCTAAATAGCTTTTTATATTTGCTACAACTATATTTTACAAAATTAATAGCTAAAAATATGTATTTTTCATGAAATTTAGATATCAATTTTAATCTTAAAAATAATGTTTTTTCAAGTATTTTAATGTATTTTTGAAAGGCTAAATAATGTCGAAATTTGACAGTATTCAGGCACTTTACACAACTATATTTAACAATGTTATGAGCTAAAAATATGTATTTTTCATGAAATTTAGGTATCAATTTTAATCTTAAAAACAACGTTTTTTCAAGTTTTTTAATGTATTTTTGAAAGCCTAAAAAATGTCGAAATATGACATTATTCAGCACTTCTACACAATTATATATGACAATATTATGAGCTTAAAATATGTATTAGTCATGAAATTTATGTATCAATTTTATTCTTAAAAACAACGTTTTTTCAAGTGTTTTAATGTATTTTTGAAGATCTAAAAAATGTCGAAAATTGACATTATTCAGCCTTTTTTTTGATAGAGAAATTCAAAATGTGGAATTATAGTTGTTTTCGTTAGAAAATGCTATTTTAAACTACTCTAAGCTTGTAATAGGAGTTTGAGACTCTATATTGTGATACAATTGTATATTATACGTGTTTTTCATAGTTTCTTCTTAATTGTGGTGTTATATCATTAATAGAAGGTATTTACCTTATGATAATGCATTATACCCTCAAAATATGTTCTTTTCAATGTTTTTAGCTAGTTATCGGTGATATATAGCTGTTTTCCTACAAATTGAAGTATAAAATCCTCTTTTTAGAATAATTTGCACCTATAAGTAGCTTACATTACATTAAGCTATTAAATAGAAGAGTAAGAGGTTATTTATTGTGATATAATGGTATATTGCAAGCGTTTTTCATAGTTTCTTGTAAACTGTAGCGTTATTGTATATATACAAGTAGTTCTACTTATCCTATTGCTATAAACCCATAAAATGTAGTGTTTTCAATGATATTAGCTATTTATCGGTAATATATAGCTGTTTTCCTACAAATTGAAGAATACAATCCTTGTTTTAGAATAATTTACACCTATAAGTAGCTTACATTACATTAAGCTAATAAATAGAAGAGTAAGAGGTTATTTATTGTGATATAACGGTATATTGCAAGAGTTTTTCATAATTTCTTGTAAACTGTAGCATTATTGTATACAAGTAGTTTTACTTATCATACTGCTATAAACCCTTAAAATGTAGTGTTTTCAATGATATTAGCTATTTATCGGTGATATATAGCTATTTTCCTACAAATTGAAGTATAAATTAATCTTTTTAGATTAATTTGCACCTATAAGTAGCTTACATTACATTAAGGTATTAAATAGAAGAGTAAGAGGATATTTATTGTGATATAACGGTATATTGCAAGCGTTTTTCATAGTTTCTTCTAAACTGTAGCGTTATTGTATATATACAAGTAGTTTTACTTATTATATTGCAATAAACCCATAAAATGTAGTGTTTTCAATGATATTAGCTATTTATCGGTGATATATAACCGTTTTCCTACAAATTGAAGTATAAAATCCTCTTTTTAGAATAATTTGCACATATAAGTAGCTTACATTACATTAAGCTATTAAATAAAAGAGTAAGAGGTTATTTATTGTGATATAACGGTATATTGCAAGCGTTTTTCATACTTTCTTCTAAACTGTAGCGTTATTGTATATATACAAGTAGGTTTACTTATTAGATTGCTATAAACCCATAAAATGTAGTGTTTTCAATGATTTTAGCTAGTTATCAGTGATATATAGGTGTTTTCCTACAAATTAAAGTATAAAACCCTTTTTTTAGAATAATTTGCCCCTAGAAGTAGCTTACATTACATTAAGCTATTAAATAGAAGAGTAAGAGGGTATTTATTGTGATATAACGTTATATTGCAGGAGTTTTTCATAGTTTCTTGTAAACTATAGCGTTATTGTATATATACAAGTAGTTTTACTTATCCTATTGCTATAAACCTATAAAATGTAGTGTTTTCAATTATATTAGCTATTTATCGGTGATATATAGCTGTTTTCCTACAATTTGAAGTATACAATCCTTTTTTATACTACTGTAAGCTTATAATAGGAGTTTGAGACTCTATATTGTGATACAATTGTATATTATACGTGTTTTTCATAGTTTCTTCTTAATTGTGGTGTTATATCATTAATAGAAGGTATTTACCTTATGATAATGCATTATACCCTCAAAATGTGTGCTTTTCAATGATTTTAGCTAGTTATCGGTGATATATAGCTGTTTTCCTACAATTTGAAGTATGCAATCCTTTTTTTAGAATAATTTGCATCTATAAGTAGCTTACATTACATTAAGCTAATAAATAGAAGAGTAGGAGGTTATTTATTGTGATATAACGGTATATTGCAAGCGTTTTTCATAGTTTCTTGTAAACTGTAGCGTTATTGTATATATACAAGTAGTTTTACTTATCATATTGCTATAAACCCATAAAATGTAGTGTTTTCAATGATATTAGCTATTTATCGGTGATATATAGCTGTTTTCCTACAAATTGAAGTATAAATCCTCTTTTTAGAATAATTTGCACCTATAAGTAGCTTACATTACATTAAGCTATTAAATAGAAGAGTAAGAGGTTATTTATTGTGATATAACGGTGTATTGCAAGCGTTTTTCATAGTTTCTTCTAAACTGTAGCGTTATTATATATATACAAGTAGTTTTACTTATTATATTGCTATAAACCCATAAAATGTAGTGGTTTCAATGATTTTAGCTAGTTATCAGTGATATATAGCTGTTTTCCTACAAATTGAAGAATAAAATCCTCTTTTTAGAATAATTTGCACCTATAAGTAGCTTACATTACATTAAGCTAATAAATAGAAGAATAATAGGTTATTTATTGTGATATAACGGTATATTGCAAGCGTTTTTCATAGTTTCTTGTAAACTGTAGCGTTATTGTATATATACAAGTAGTTTTACTTATTATATTGCTATAAACCCATAAAATGTAGTGTTTTCAATGATTTCAGCTAGTTATCAGTGAAGAGGTTTTTTTTCTACAAATAGAAGTATATTTCTTTATATCTGTAGCTTAATAGCTTTTTATATTTGCTACAACTATATTTTACAAAATTAATAGCTAAAAATATGTATTTTTCATGAAATTTAGATATCAATTTTAATCTTAAAAACAATGTTTTTTCAAGTATTTTAATGTATTTTTGAAAGGCTAAATAATGTCGAAATTTGACATTATTCAGCAATTATACACAACTATATTTAACAATGTTATGAGCTAAAAATATGTATTTTTCATGAAATTTAGGTATCAATTTTAATCTTAAAAACAACGTTTTTTCAAGTGTTTTAATGTATTTTTGAAAGCCTAAAAAATCTCGAAATATGACATTATTCAGCACTTTTACACAACTATAATTTACAATATTATGAGCTTAAAATATGTATTTTTCATGAAATTTATTTATCAATTTTATTCCTAAAAACAACGTTTTTTCAAGTGTTTTAATTTATTTTTGAAGGGCTAAAAAATGTCGAAAATTGACATTATTCAGCCCTTTTTTTGATAGAGAAATTCAAAATATGGAATTATAGTTGTTTTCGTTAGAAAATGCTGTTTTAAACTACTGTAAGCTTATAATAATGGTTTGAGACTCTATATTGTGATACAATTGTATATTATATGTGTTTTTCATAGTTTCTTCTTAATTGTGGTGTTATATCATTAATAGAAGGTATTTACCTTATGATAATGCATTATACCCTCAAAATGTGTTCTTTTCAATGATTTTAGCCAGTTATCGGTGATATATAGCTGTTTTCCTATAAATTGAAGTATACAATCCTTTTTTTAGAATCATTTGCACCTATAAGTAGCTTACATTACATTAAGCTATTAAATAGAAGAGTAAGAGGTTATTTATTGTGATATAACGGTATATTGCAAGCGTTTTTCATAGTTTCTTGTAAACTGTAGCGTTATTGTATATATACAAGTAGTTTTACTTATCATATTGCTATAAACCCATAAAATGTAGGGTTTTCAATGATATTAGCTATTTATCGGTGATATATAGCTGTTTTCCAACAAATTGAAGTATACAATCCTTTTTTTAGAATAATTTGCACCTATAAGTAGGTTACATTACATTAAGCTAATAAATAGAAGAGTAAGAGGTTATTTATTGTGATATAACTGTATATTGCAAGCGTTTTTCATAGTTTCTTTTAAACTGTAGCGTTATTGTATATATACAAGTAGTTTTACTTATCATATTGCTATAAACCCATAAAATGTAGTGTTTTCAATGATATTAGCTATTTATCGGTGATATATAGCTGTTTTCCTACAAATTGAAGTATAAAATCCTCTTTTTAGAATAATTTGCACCTATAAGTAGCTTACATTACATTAAGCTATTAAATAAAAGAATAAAAGGGTTTTTTATTGTGATATAACGGTTTTTTTTTTGCAAGCGGTTTTCATATTTTCTTCTAAACTGTAGCGTGATTATATATATACAAGTAGTTTTACATATTATATTGCTATAAATTCATAATATGTAGTGTTTTCAATGATTTTAGCTAGTTATCAGTGATATATAGCTGTTTTCCTACAAATTGGAGTATAAAATCCTCTTTTTACAATAATTTGCACCTAGAAGTAGCTTACATTACATTAAGCTATTAAATAGAAGTGTAAAGGGGTTATTTATTGTTTATATAACGGTATATTGCAAGCGTTTTTTATAGTTTCTTCTAATCTGTTGCGTTATTGTATATATACAAGTAGTTTACTTATTATATTGCTATAAACCCATAAAATTTAGTGTTTTTTAATGATATTAGCTATTTATCGGTGATATATAGCTGTTTTCCTACAAATTAAAGTTTAAAATCCTCTTTTTAGAATAATTTGCACGTATAAGTAGCTTATATTAAATTAAGCTATTAAATAGAAGAGTAAGAGGTTATTTATTGTTATATAACGGTTTATTGCAAGCGTTTTTCATAGTTTCTTCTAAACTGTACCGTTATTGTATATATACAAGTAGTTTTACTTATTATATTGCTATAAACCCATAAAATGTAGTGTTTTCAATGATTTTAGCTAGTTATCAGTGATATATAGCTGTTTTCCTACAAATTGAAGTATAAAATCCTCTTTTTAGAATAATTTGCACCTATAAGTAGCTTAAAATTACATTTAAACTATTAAATAGAAGAGTAAGAGGTTATTTATTGTGATATAACGGTATATTGCAAGCGTTTTTCATAGTTTCTTGTAAACTGTAGCGTTATTGTATATATACAAGTAGTTTTACTTATCATATTGCTATAAACCCATAAAATGTAGTGTTTTTAATGATATTATCTATTTATCGGTGATATATAGCTGTTTTCCTACAAATTGATGTATAAAATCGTCTTTTTAGAATAATATGCACCTATAAGTAGCTTACATTACATTAAGCTATTTTTCATAGAGGCGTTTTNTAAGGTATTAAATAATGCTGTTTTCCTACAACTTGAAGTATCTCTCTTTTTTTAGAATCATATGCACCGAATAGTAGCTTACATTACGTAAGCTATTATAGAAGAGCAATAGTTTATTTATTGTGATATAAACGGTATATTGCAGCGTTTTTTCATACTTTCTTGGTAAACCGTAGCGGTTATTGTATATCTACAAGTAGTTTTACTTATATATTTCTACAAACCCATAAATGTGCGTGTTTTCAATGAGTTTTAACTAGTTATCAGTGATATATGCTGTTTTACTACAAATTGAAGTATAAATTCCTCCTTTTAGAATAATTTGCAACCTATAAGTAGCTTACATTCCATTACGCTATTAAGATTAGAAGAGTAAGAGGTTATTTATTGTGATATAAAGGTAAGTTGCACGCGTTTTTCATAGTTTACTTGTAACTGTAGGCGTATTGTATATATATAAGTATTTTTACTTATTGTATAGTGCATAAACCCATAAAATGTAGTGTTTCCAATGATTTTAGCTATTTAATCAGTGATATATAGCTGTTTTCCTACAATTGAAGTGTAAAATTCCTTTTTTAGAATAATTTGCACCTATAAGGTCAGCTTAAATTATATTTAAGCTATTAAATAGAAGAGTAAGGTTATATATTGTGATATAACTGTATAATTGCAATCGTTTTTCTAGTTTACTTGTAAATGTAGCGTTATTGTATATATACAAGTAGGTTTTATACTTATCATATTGCCATAAAACCATAAAATGTCGTGTTTTCAATGATATTAGCTTATTTATCGGTGATAATAGCTGTTTTCCTACAAATTGAGTATACAATCCTTTTTTTTAAATAATTTGCACCTATATGTAGCTTACATTAACATTAAGCAAATAACTTACAGAGTAGAGGTTAATTTAATGTATGTAATTGTATATTTCAATCGTTTTTCAAAGTTTCTTGTAACTGTCGCGTTTTGTATATATACAAGTAGTTTTACTTATCATATTGCTCTAAAAACCATAAATGGTATTGTTCTCAATGATATTAGCATTTATCGGTGATATATAGCTGTTTTCCTACAAATTGAAGAAGCAATCCTTTTTTTAGAATAATTTACACGCTGTAAGTAGCTTACATTACTTAAAGCTAATCATAGAAGAGTAAGATGGTCATTTATTGTGAATACGGGTATATTGGCAAAGTTTTTTCATAGTTTCTTCTAAACTGTAGCGTTTATTGTATACAAGTATTTTACTTATCATATTGCTATAAACCCTTTAATTTAGTTTTTTTCAATGATTATTATGCTATTATCGGTGATATATAGCTATTTTTTCCCTACAAATTGCAGTTATAAAATAATCTTTTTAGATTAATTTGCACCTATACGTTAGCTTACATTACTTAGGTATTAAATAGAAGAGTAAGGAGGATTTTTGTTTTTATTTATTGGATATAACGGTATATTGCAAGCGTTTTTCATAGTTTCTTTCTTCTAAACTTTAGCGTTATTGTATATATACCGTAGTTTTTTTACTTATATATTGCAATCAACCCATAAAATGTAGTGTTTTCAAAGATATTAGATATTTATCGGTGTATATAGCTGTTTTCCACAATTGAAGTATAAATCCTCTTTTAAGAATAATTTGCACCTATAAGTAGCTTACTTACTTACGCTACTCAATAAAAGAGTAAGAGGTTATTATTTGTGATAAACGGTATATTGCAAGCGTTTTTCCATAGTTCTTCTAAACTGTACGTTCTTGTATAATACAAGTAGTTTTACTTATTTATTGCTATAACCCATAAAAGTAGTGTTTTTTTTCAATGATTTTAAGCTAGTTTATCAGTGATATATAGCGGTTTTCCTAACAAATTGAAGTATAAATCCTCTTTTTAGAATAATTTGCACCTATAAGTACGTACATTACATTAAGCTATTAAATAGAAGAGTAAGAGGTTATTTATTGTGATATAAAACGGTATATTGGCAAGCGTTTTTCATAGTTCTTGTAAACGGTAGCGTTATTGGTATATATACAATAGTTTTCTTATCATATTGCTATAGGAAACCCACTAAATGGTAGTGTTTTTTATGATTTATCTATTTATCGGTGATATATAGCTGTTTTCCTACAAATTGATGTATAAAATCGTCTTTTTTAGATAATATGCACCTATAATAGCTTACATTACATTAAGCTATTAATAGAAGAGTAAGAGGTTATTTATTATTGTGATATAACCGGTATATTGGGCGGCGTTTTTCATAGTTTCTTGTAAACTGTAGCGTTATTGTATATATAACCTAGTTTTTACTTTCATATTGCTATCAGAACCCATAAATGTAGTGTTCATTGATTTTAGCTAGTTATCCAGTGAAGAGTGGGTTTTTTTCTACAAATTGAAGTATATTTGTTTTATTATCTGTAGCTAAATAGCTTTTTTATATTTGCTACAACTATATGTGTACAAATTAATAGCTAAAAATATGTATTTTTTCATGAAATTTAGATATCAATTTTAATATTCAAAAATAATTTTTACAAGTAATTTTCATGTATTTTTGACAAGGCTAATAAGGTCGAAATTTGACAGTATTCCAGCACTTTTACACGACTATGCTTTAACAATGTATGAGCTAAAAAATATGATTTTTTCATGAATTTTAGGTTCAATTTTAATCTTAAAAACCACGTTTTTTTCAGTTTTTTAATGTTTTTGAAAGCCTAAAAAATGTCGAAATATACATTATTCAGCACATTCTACCTACACAGTATATACTGACAATTATTATGAGCTTAAAATATGTATTAGTCCATGAAATTATGTATCCCAATTTTATTCTTAAAACAAATTTTTTCAAGTGTTTTAATGTATTTTTTGAGATCTAAAAAATGTCCGAAAATTGACATATTCAGCCTTTTTTTTGATAGAGAAATTCAAAGTGGATTCTAGTTGTTTCGTTAGAAATGCTATTTTAAAACTACTCTAAGCTTGTACTATGGAGTTTGAGACTCTGTCTTGTGATCCAATTGTCTATTATCGTGTTTTTTCATAGTTTTCTTTCTTAATTGTGGTGTTATATCATTATAGAAGGTATTTACCTTATGATAATGCATTATAACCCTCACAATATGTTCTTTTCAATGTTTTTAGACTAGTAATCAAAAAAGGTGATATATAGCTGTTTTCTACAAATGAAGTATCAATCCTCTTTTTTATAATAATTTGCACCTATAAATTAGCTTCCAATTAACATTCACTATTTAATTAGAAGAGTAGAGGGGTTATTTTATGTTATAGAATGGTATATTTCAAGCGTTTTTCATCATTTCTTGTAAACTGTAGCGTTATTGTATATATCAAGTATTCTACTTATCCGATTGCTATAAACCCATAAAATGTAGTGTTTTTCATGATATTAGCTATTATCGGTAATATATAGCTGTTTTCCTACAAATTGCAGTATAAAATCCTCTTTTAGAATAATTTGCACCTATAAGTAGCTTACATTACAGTAAGCTATAAATAGAGAGTAAAGAGGTTATTTATTGGATATAACGGTGTATGCAGCGTTTTTCATAGTTTCTTCTAAACTGTAGTCGTTATTGTATATATCAAGTAGTTTTTACCTTATCATATTGCTATAAACCCATAAAATGTAGTGTTGTTCAATGATATAGGGCTATTTGTATCGGTGATATATAGCTTGTTTTTCCTCTACAAATTGAAGTCTAAAATCCTCTTTTTAGAATACTTTGCACCTGATAGTGCTTACATTACATTAAGCTATTACATGAGAGTAAGAGGTTTATTATTGTATATAACGGTATCTTTCAAGGCGTTTTTCATCAGTTTCCTTGTAAACTGTAGCGTTATGTTATATATAACATGTAGTTTTACTTTATCTATTGCTATAAACCCTTAAAATGTAGTTGTGTTCATGAATATTAGCTATTTATCGGTGATATATATCTGTTTTCCTACAATTTGAAGTATAAAAATCTCTTTAGATGAATTTGCACCTATAAATACTTGCATTACTTAAGGTATTACAATAATAGCTGTTTTTCCCACAAATGGAGTATATAATCCTTTTTTTAGAATAATATGCCCTATAAGTAGCTTCTTACATTAAGCTAATAAATAGAAGAGGTAGAGGTTATTTATTGTGATATAACGGTATATTGCGAGCGTTTTTTTTAATAGTTTTCTTGTAAATTGTAGGTTATTGTATATATGACAAGTAGTTTTACTTATTATATTGCTTATAAACCCATAAAATCTAGTGTTTTCAATGATTTTAGTTCGTTATCAGTGATATATTAACTATTTTCCTACAAATTGCAGTATAGAATCCTTTTTTTGAATAATTGCACCTACAAAGTAGCTTCCCTTACTTAAGCTATTAAATAGAAGAGTAAGAGGTTTATTTATTGTGATTAATGGTATATTTGCAAGCGTTTTTCATAAGTTTTCTTTAAACTGTAGCGTTATTGGGGTAATATCTAACAAGTAGTTTACTTATCAATTGGTATAAACCCATAAAAATGTAGTAGTTTTTCAATGATATTAGCTATTTATCGGTGATATATACTGTTTTCCCTACAAATTGATGTATAAATCCTCTTTTTAAGATAATTTTCACTATAAAGTACGGTACATTACTTTAGGCTATTAATAGAAGAGTACGAGGTTATTTAAAATGTGATATAACGGTATCTTGCACGCGTTTTTCATAGTTTCTTCTAACTGTATCGTTATTGTTATATAATACAAGTAGTTTTAACTTTATCCTATTGCTATAAACCCATAAAATGTAGTGTTATCAAATGATATTAGCAATTTATCGGTGATATTAATAGCTGTTTTTCCTACAATTGAACTACAATCCTTTGTTAGAATATTTTACACCTATAAGTAGCTTACCATTACTTAAGCTAATAAAATAGAAGAGGAAGAGGTTATTTATTGTGATATAACGGTATTATTCAAGAGTTTTTTGCATAGTTCTTTGTAAACGTAGTCGTTATTTATACAAGTAGTTTTTAACTTATCATATTGCTATAAACCCTTCAAATGTAGTGTTTTCAATTATATTAGCTATATAATCGGTTGATTATATAGCTATTTTTCCTACAAATTAAGATAAAATAATCTTTTAGATTTTAAGTGCACCTATAAGTTAGCTTCCATTTACATTAAGCTAATAAATAAAAGATAAGAGGTTATTTATGTGATATAACTGTATATTGCAGCGTTTTTCCATAGTTTCTTGTAAACTGTAAGCGTTATTGTATTATACATAGTTTCCCTTATCATAATTGCTATAAACCCATAAATGGTAAGTGTTTTCAATGATTTAGCTATTTATCGGTGATATATAGCTGTTTTCCTACAAATTGAAGTATACAATCCTTTTTTATAATATTCTTCACCTATAAGGTCGCTTACATTACATTAAGCTATAAATAGAAGGTAAAGAGGTTTATTTTATTGGTGATAGAACGGTATATTGCGAGCGTTTTTTATAGTTTTCTTGTAAATTGTAGCGGTATTGTATATATACAATAGTTTTACTTATGATATTGCTATAAACCCATAAATCTAGTGTTTTCAATGATTTTAGTTTAGTTATCAGTGATATATAGCTATTTTCCTACAAATGAAGTAGAGAATCCTTTTTTTGAATAATTTGCACCTACATAGCTACATTACATTAAGCTATTAAATATAAGAGTAGGGTTTAGTTATTGTGATGTAATGGTTCTTTGCAAGCGTTTTTCATAGTTTCTTGTAAACTGTTAGCGTGATTGTAGATACAGTAGTTTTTACTCATCATATTGCTACAAACCCATAAAAGTTAAGTGTTTTCATGATATTAGCTATTTATCGGTGATGATATAGCCGTTTTCCTACAAATTGAAGCATAAATCCTCTTTTTAGAATATTTGCACCTATAAGTGGCTTACATTTCCATTAAGCTATTTAATAGAAGAGTAAGAGGTTATTTATTGTGATATAACGTATATTGCAAGCGTTTTTCATATTTTTCTTCCTAAACTATAGCGTTTATTGTATATATACAAGTAGTTTTACTTATTATTTGCCTATAAACCCCTAAAATGTAGTGTTTTCAATTGATTTAGCTAGTTTATCCAGTTGATATATAAGCTGTTTTTCCTACAACTTGAAGTATAAAATTCCTCTTTTTTAGAATAGTGGTGCACTATAGAGCTTACATTACATTCCAGCTATTAAATAGAAGAGTAGAGGTTATTTAATTGTGGATAATAACGGTATATGCACGCGTTTTTTCATAGTTTCTTGTTACACTGTAGCGTTTATTGTATATAGATAAAGTAGTTTTACTTTTACGGCTATAAACCCATAAAATGTAGTGTTTTCAATGAATTTTAGCTAGGTTTATCAAGTATATAGCTGGTTTTACCACACTAACAAATTGAAGTGTAAATCCTTTTTTAGATAATTTTGCACCTATAAGTATCTTAAATTATATTAAGCTATTATAGAAGGTAAGAGGTCTATATATTGTTGATATAACTGTGTATTGCAAGCGTTTTTCATAGTTTCGTTGTAAACTGTAGCGTTTATTGTATATATCCAAGTAGTTTTTACTTATCAATATTGCAATAAACCCATAAATGTATTGTTTTCAATGATATTAGCTATATTATCGTTGATATATAGCTGTTTTCCTACAAATTAAGTATACAATCCTTTTTTTAAATATTTGCACCTATATGTAGCTTAATTACATTAGCAAATAAATAGAAGAGTAATAAGAGGTTTTTAATGTGATGTAATGTATATTGCAAGCGTTTTTCATAGTTTCTTGTAACTTTAGCGTTCTTGTATATATACAAGTAGTTTTATCTTATCATATGGCGATAACCCATAAAATGTTAGTGTTTCTCAATGATATTATCACATTTATCGGTGATATAGAGCTGTTTTCCTACAAATTGAAGAAATACAAATCCTTTTTTAGAAAATTTACACGCTGTAAGTAGCTTACATTACTTAGGCTAATAAATAGAAGAGTTAAGAAGTTTATTTATTGTGATATAACGGTATATTGCAAGCGTGTTTTCATACTTTCCTTGAAACCCGTAGCGTTATTGTAATATAACAAGTAGTTTTACTTATTATATTGCTATAAACCCATAAAATTTGTGTTTTCAATGATTTTAGCTAGTTATCAGTGATAATGCGATTTTCCTACAAATTGAAGTATACAATCCTTTTTTTTAATAAAAATTTGCACTATAAGTAGCTTACATTACCTTAAGCTATTACTAGAAGAGTAAATGGGTTTATTTATTGTGATATACACGGTATATTGCAAGCGTTTTTTCATATTTTTTTTCTTTTAAACTGTACGCGTTATTGTATATATAACAAGTAGTTTTACATATTATATTGCTATAAATTCTAAAATGTAGTGTTTTCAATGATATTAGCTATTTATCGGTGATATATAGCTGTTTTCCTACAAATTGAAGCATAAAATCCTCTTTTTAGAATAATTTGCACCTATAAGTGGCTTACATTACATTAAGCTATTAAATAGAAGAGTAAGAGGTTATTTATTGTGATATAACGGTATATTGCAAGCGTTTTTCATAGTTTCTTCTAAACTATAGCGTTATTGTATATATACAAGTAGTTTTACTTATTATATTGCTATAAACCCATAAAATGTAGTGTTTTCAATGATTTTAGCTAGTTATCAGTGATATATAGCTGTTTTCCTACAAATTGAAGTATAAATTCCTCTTTTTAGAATAATTTGCACCTATAAGTAGCTTACATTACATTAAGCTATTAAATAGAAGAGTAAGAGGTTATTTATTGTGATATAACGGTATATTGCACGCGTTTTTCATAGTTTCTTGTAAACTGTAGCGTTATTGTATATATATAAGTAGTTTTACTTATTATAGTGCTATAAACCCATAAAATGTAGTGTTTTCAATGATTTTAGCTAGTTATCAGTGATATATAGCTGTTTTCCTACAAATTGAAGTGTAAAATCCTTTTTTTAGAATAATTTGCACCTATAAGTAGCTTAAATTATATTAAGCTATTAAATAGAAGAGTAAGAGGTTATATATTGTGATATAACGGTATATTGCAAGCGTTTTTCATAGTTTCTTGTAAACTGTAGCGTTATTGTATATATACAAGTAGTTTTACTTATCATATTGCTATAAACCCTTAAAATGTAGTGTTTTCAATGATATTAGCTATTTATCGGTGATATATAGCTGTTTTCCTACAAATTGAAGTATAAAATAATCTTTTTAGATTAATTTGCACCTATAAGTAGCTTACATTACATTAAGGTATTAAATAGAAGAGTAAGAGGATATTTATTGTGATATAACGGTATATTGCAAGCGTTTTTCATAGTTTCTTCTAAACTGTAGCGTTATTGTATATATACAAGTAGTTTTACTTATTATATTGCAATAAACCCATAAAATGTAGTGTTTTCAATGATATTAGCTATTTATCGGTGATATATAGCTGTTTTCCAACAAATTGAAGTATAAAATCCTCTTTTTAGAATAATTTGCACCTATAAGTAGCTTACATTACATTAAGCTATTCAATAAAAGAGTAAGAGGTTATTTATTGTGATAAAACGGTATATTGCAAGCGTTTTTCATAGTTTCTTCTAAACTGTACCGTTATTGTATATATACAAGTAGTTTTACTTATTATATTGCTATATATCTATAGCTATACTATATATATAGCTATACTATATATATAGCTATATAGCTATACAGCTATATATCACCGATAAATAGATAATATCATTAAAAACACTACATTTTATGGGTTTATAGCAATATGATAAGTAAAACTACTTGTATATATACAATAATGTTTTCAATGATATTAGCTATTTATCGGTGATATATAGCTGTTTTCCTACAAATTGAAGTATAAAATAATCTCTTTAGATTAATTTGCACCTATAAGTAGCTTACATTACATTAAGGTATTAAATAATAGCTGTTTTCCTACAAATTGAAGTATATAATCCTTTTTTTAGAATAATATGCACCTATAAGTAGCTTACATTACATTAAGCTAATAAATAGAAGAGTAAGAGGTTATTTATTGTGATATAACGGTATATTGCAAGCGTTTTTCATACTTTCTTGTAAACCGTAGCGTTATTGTATATATACAAGTAGTTTTACTTATTATATTGCTATAAACCCATAAAATGTTGTGTTTTCAATGATTTTAGCTAGTTATCAGTGATATATAGCTATTTTCCTACAAATTGAAGTATAAAATCCTTTTTTTAGAATAATTTGCACCTATAAGTAGCTTACATTACATTAAGCTATTAAATAGAAGAGTAAATGGGTATTTATTGTGATATAACGGTATATTGCAAGCGTTTTTCATAGTTTCTTTTAAACTGTAGCGTTATTGTATATATACAAGTAGTTTTACATATTATATTGCTATAAATTCATAATATGTAGTGTTTTCAATGATTTTAGCTAGTTATCAGTGATATATAGCTGTTTTCCTACAAATTGAAGTATAAAATCCTCTTTTTAGAATAATTTGCACCTATAAGTAGCTTACATTACATTAAGCTATTAAATAGAAGAGTAAGAGGTTATTTATTGTGGTATAACGGTATATTGCAAGCGTTTTTCATAGTTTTTTCTAAACTGTAGCGTTATTGTATATATACAAGTAGTTTTACTTATTATATTGCTATAAACCCATAAAATGTAGTGTTTTCAATGATTTTAGCAAGTTATCAGTGATATATAGCTGTTTTCCTACAAATTGGAGTATAAAATCCTCTTTTTACAATAATTTGCACCTAGAAGTAGCTTTCATTACATTAAGCTATTAAATAGTAGTGTAGGAGGTTATTTATTGTGATATAACGGTATATTGCAAGCGTTTTTTATAGTTTCTTCTAATCTGTAGCGCTATTGTATATATACAAGTAGTTTTACTTATTATATTGCTATAAACCCATAAAATTTAGTGTTTTCAATGATATTAGCTATTTATCGGTGATATATAGCAGTTTTCCTAAAAATTAAAGTTTAAAATCCTCTTTTTAGAATAATTTGCACGTATAAGTAGCTTATATTACATTAAGCTATTAAATAGAAGAGAAAGAGGTTATTTATTGTTATATAACGGTTTATTGCAAGCGTTTTTCATAGTTTCTTCTAAACTGTAGCAATATTGTATATATACAAGTAGTTTTACTTATAATATTGCTATAAACCCATAAAATGTAGTGTTTTCAATGATTTTAGCTAGTTATCAGTGATATATAGCTGTTTTCCTACAAATTGAAGTATAAAATCCTCTTTTTAGAATAATTTGCACCTATAAGTAGCTTAAATTACATTAAGCTATTAAATAGAAGAGTAAGAGGTTATTTAATGTGATATAACGGTATATTGCAAGCGTTTTTCATAGTTTCTTCTAAACTGTAGCGTATTGTATATACTGTAGCGTTATTGTATAAAACAAGTAGTTTTACTTACTATATTGCTATAAATCCATAAAATGTAGTGTTTTCAATGATTTTAGCTAGTTATTAGTGATATATACTGTTTTCCTACAAATTGAAGTATAAAATCCTCTTTTTAGTATAATTTGCACCTATAAGTAGCTTACATTACATTAAGCTAATAAATAGAAGAGTAAGAGGTTATTTATTGTGATATAATGGTATATTGCAGGCGTTTTTCATAGTTTCTTGTAAACTGTAGCGTGATTGTATATACAAGTAGTTTTACTTATCTATTGCTATAAACCCATAAAATGTAGTGTTTCAATGATATTAGCTATTTATCGGTGAATATAGCTGTTTTCCTACAAATTGAAGCATAAAATCCTCTTTTTAGATAATTTGCACCTATAAGTAGTTTACATTACATTAAGCTAATAAATAGAAGAGTAAGAAGGTTTTTTTTGTGATATAAGGGTTTTTTGGGCGAGCTTTTTTTTATAGTTTTCTTGTAAATTGTAGCGTTTTTTGTATATTTTACAATAGTTTTACTTATTATATCGCTAAAAACCCCCAAAAAATCTAGTTTTTTTCAATGTTTTTTAGTTAGTTTTTCCAGTTTTTATATAGCTTTTTTCCTAAAAATTGAAGAAATAAAATTTTTTTTTTTGAAAATTTGCACCTAAAAGGGTACTTCCCTTTTACATTAAGCTTTTAAAATAGAAGAGTAAGAGGTTATTTTTTTGGTGATGTAAGGGGTATATTGAAAAGCTTTTTTTCATAGTTTCTGAAAACTGAAAGCGTGATTGTATATACAAGTATTTTTACTTACCCTATTGCTTAAAAAAACCCATAAAATGTAGTTTTTTTTCAATGATATTAGCTATTTATCGGTGATTATAGCTTTTTTCCAAAAATTGATAAAAAAATCCTTTTTTTTATAAAAAATTTGCACCTATAATAGCTTACATTACATTAAGCTTTTAAAATAAAAGAGTAAGGGGTTTTTTATTGGGATATAACGGTATTTTGCGAGCTTTTTTTTATAGTTTTTTGGGTTTTTTTGTAGCGTTATTGTATATTACAAGTATTTTAAATTTTTTAATCGCTATAAACCCAAAAAAATCTAGTTTTTTAAATGATTTTAGTTAGTTATAAATATATATACCCTATTTTCCTACAATTGAAGTATAGAATCCTTTTTTTGTAATTTGCACCAAACAAGTAGCTTCCCTTTACTTTAAGCTTTAAATAGAAGTTTAAAAGGGGTTATTTTTTTGTGTTAATGGTAAAATTGCAAGCGTTTTTCATAGTTTCTTGAAAAATTTGCACGTGATTGTATATACAATTATTTTACTTATCATATTGCCTAAAAAACCCATAAAATTGTAGTTTTTTAAAATGATATTAGCTTTTTTTTTTAAACCCCGGTGATATATAGTTTTTTTCCCAAAAATTGAATATAAAATCCTATTTTTATAAAAATTTTGCACCTATAAGTACCCTTACATTACATTAAGCAAATTAAATAGAAGAAAAAGAGGTTTTTTTATTTGATATAACGGTATATTGCAAGCTTTTTTTCATAGTTTCTTGAAAAACTGTAGCTTTTATTGTTATATCCAAGTATTTTTTTACTTATCATATATCTAAAACCCCTTTAAAATGTAGTGTTTCAATGATATTACCCTTTTTAAATTCGGTGATATATAGTTTTTTTTTTTCCTAAAAATTTTGAAGTAAAAAAAATAACTTTTTAGTTTAAATTTGCACCTAAAGGGTAGCTTACTTTACTTTAAAGGGAAATTAATAATAGCTTTTTTCCCCTACAAATTAAAGTATTAATCCTTTTTTTAAAATAATATCCCTATAAGTAGCTTACATTACTTAAAGCTAAAAATAGAAGGAAAGAGGTTATTTTTTTGTGATATAAGGGTATTTTTGCAAGGGGTTTTTATCTTTCTTGAAAACCGTGGGCGTTATTGTATTATACAATAGTTTTATTTATTATTTTGGGCTTTAAACCCAAAAAATTTTGTGTTTTAAATGATTTTTAGCTAGTTAAATCAGGGGATATATAGCTTTTTTCCTACAAATTGAATTTAAAAAACCCCTTTTTTTTAGAAAATTTTGCACCTATAAGTACTTACATTACATTAAGCTATTAAATAGAAGAGAAAAATGGGTATTTTTTGGGTTGAAAATCCCGGTAAAAATTGCAACTTTTTTTCATAGTTTTTTTTAAAACCTGTGCTTTATTGTATATATCCCAGTATTTTTAACATTTATTTTGGGCTATAAATTCAAAATTTTGTAGTGTTTTCAATGATTTTAGCTATTTTTATCATGGAAAATTCTGTTTTCCTAAAAATTGANAGATTAATTTGCACCTATAAGTAGCTTACATTACATTAAGGTATTAAATAATAGCTGTTTTCCTACAAATTGAAG
Source organism: Chionoecetes opilio (assembly GCA_016584305.1). Lineage (NCBI taxonomy): Eukaryota > Metazoa > Arthropoda > Malacostraca > Decapoda > Majidae > Chionoecetes > Chionoecetes opilio. The sequence goes on from JACEEZ010016411.1 coordinate 33,003, forward strand.
TATATAATCTTTTTTTAGAATAATATGCACCTATAAGTAGCTTACATTACATTAAGCTAATAAATAGAAGAGCAAGAGGTTATTTATTGTGATATAACGGTATATTGCAAGCGTTTTTCATACTTTCTTGTAAACCGTAGCGTTATTGTATATATACAAGTAGTTTTACTTATTATATTGCTATAAACCCATAAAATGTTGTGTTTTCAATGATTTTAGCTAGTTATCAGTGATATATAGCTATTTTCCTACAAATTGAAGTATAAAATCCTTTTTTTAGAATAATTTGCACCTATAAGTAGCTTACATTACATTAAGCTATTAAATAGAAGAGTAAATAGGTATTTATTGTGATATAACGGTATATTGCAAGCGTTTTTCATAGTTTCTTTTAAACTGTAGCGTTATTGTATATATACAAGTAGTTTTACTTATCATATTGGTATAAACCCATAAAATGTAGTGTTTTCAATGATATTAGCTATTTATCGGTGATATATAGCTGTTTTCCTACAAATTGATGTATAAAATCCTCTTTTTAGAATAATTTGCACCTATAAGTAGCTTACATTACTTTAAGCTATTAAATAGAAGAGTAAGAGGTTATTTAATGTGATATAACGGTATATTGCAAGCGTTTTTCATAGTTTCTTCTAAACTGTAGCGTTATTGTATATATACAAGTAGTTTTACTTATCATATTGCTATAAACCCATAAAATGTAGTGTTTTCAATGATATTAGCAATTTATCGGTGATATATAGCTGTTTTCCTACAAATTGAAGAATACAATCCTTTTGTTAGAATAATTTACACCTATAAGTAGCTTACATTACATTAAGCTAATAAATAGAAGAGGAAGAGGTTATTTATTGTGATATAACGGTATATTGCGAGCGTTTTTCATAGTTTCTTTTAAACTGTAGCGTTATTGTATATATACAAGTAGTTTTACTTATCATATTGCTATAAACCCATAAAATGTAGTGTTTTCAATGATATTAGCTATTTATCGGTGATATATAGCTGTTTTCCTACAAATTGAAGTATAAAATCCTCTTTTTAGAATAATTTGCACCTATAAGTAGCTTACATTACATTAAGCTATTAAATAAAAGAATAAGAGGTTATTTATTGTGATATAACGGTATATTGCAAGCGTTTTTCATATTTTCTTCTAAACTGTAGCGTGATTGTATATATACAAGTAGTTTTACATATTATATTGATATAAATTCATAATATGTAGTGTTTTCAATGATTTTAGCTAGTTATCAGTGATATATAGCTGTTTTCCTACAAATTGAAGTATAAAATCCTCTTTTTAGAATAATTTGCACCTATAAGTAGCTTACATTACATTAAGCTATTAAATAGAAGAGTAAGAGGTTATTTATTGTGATATAACTGTATATTGCAAGCGTTTTTCATAGTTTCTTCTAAACTGTAGCGTTATTGTATATATACAAGTAGGTTTACTTATTATATTGCTATAAACCCATAAAATGTAGTGTTTTCAATGATTTTAGCTAGTTATCAGTGATATATAGCTGTTTTCCTACAAATTGGAGTATAAAATCCTCTTTTTACAATAATTTGCACCTAGAAGTAGCTTACATTACATTAAGCTATTAAATAGAAGTGTAGGAGGTTATTTATTGTGATATAACGGTATATTGCAAGCGTTTTTTATAGTTTCTTCTAATCTGTAGCGTTATTGTATATATACAAGTAGTTTTACTTATTATATTGCTATAAACCCATAAAATTTAGTGTTTTTAATGATATTATCTATTTATCGGTGATATATAGCTGTTTTCCTACAAATTGATGTATAAAATCGTCTTTTTAGAATAATATGCACCTATAAGTAGCTTACATTACATTAAGCTATTAAATAGAAGAGTAAGAGGTTATTTATTGTGATATAACGGTATATTGCAGGCGTTTTTCATAGTTTCTTGTAAACTGTAGCGTTATTGTATATATACACGTAGTTTTACTTATCATATTGCTATAAACCCATAAAATGTAGTGTTTTCAATTATTTTAGCTAGTTATCAGTGAAGAGTGGTTTTTTTCTACAAATTGAAGTATATTTCTTTATATCTGTAGCTAAATAGCTTTTTATATTTGCTACAACTATATTTTACAAAATTAATAGCTAAAAATATGTATTTTTCATGAAATTTAGATATTCAATTTTAATCTTAAAAAAGTAATGTTTTATCAAGTATTTTAATGATTTTTTGGAAACGCTAAATAATGTCGAAAATTTGACAGTATTCAGCACTTTTACAAACCTATAGTTAACAATGTTTATGCGCTAAAAAAAAATATGTATTTTCTCATGAATTTGAGGTAGCAATTCTTAATCTTAAAAAACAACGTTTTTTTTTTTCAAGTTTTTTAATGTATTTTGGGAAAGCCTTAAAAAAAATGTCGATGATATGACATTATTCAGCACTTCTACCACAATTATATATGACACACTCAATTATGAGCTTTTAAAAAATATGTATTAGTTCATGATAATTATGTATTCAATTTATTCTTAATAAACACGTTTTTTCAAGTGTTTTAATGTATTTTTGAAGATCTAAAAAAAAATGGTCGAAAATTGACATTATCAGCCTTTTTTTGTAGAGAAATCAAAATGTGGGAATTAAGTTGTTTTCGTTAGAAAAATGCTATTTTTAAAATACACTAGAGCTTTTGTAATAGGAGTTTTGCAGACTCCGATATGTGATCAATTGTATATTATACGCTGGTTTTTTTATTAGTTTCTTCTTAATTGTGGGTGTTAAATCATTAAAGAGAAGGTATTACCTTATGATAATGCATTATACCCTCCAAAATATGTTCTTTTCAATGTTTTAGCTAGTTATGGTGTAATATAGCTGTTTTCCTACAAATTGACGTATAAAATCCTATTTTTAGAATAATTTGCACCCTATAAGTAGCTTACATTACATTAATGCTATAAATAGAAGAGTATTAAGAGGTTATTTATGTGAATATGGTATATTGCCAAGCGTTTTTCATAGTTTCTTGTAAACTGTAGCGTTATTGTTATATATACAAGTAGATCTACTATCTATTGCTATAAACCATTTTAAAATGAGTGGTTTTCAATTGATATTAGCTATTTATCGGTAAAAATAAATAGCTGGTTGTTCCTACAAATTGAAGATAAAATCCTCTTTTTAGAATAATTTGCACCTATAAGGAGCTTACATTACATTAAGCTATTAAAAATAGAAGAGTTTGGGTTTTAAGAGGTTATTTTTGTGAATATAAAGGTGTATGCAAGCGACCTTTCATAGTTTCTTATAAACTGTAAGCGTTATTGTATATTTACAAGTAGTTTTACTTATCATATTGCTTATAAACCCTAAAAAAATGTAATGTTTTCAATGATTATGAGCTATATAATCGGTGATATTATAGTGTTTTCCTACAAATTGAAGTATAAAATAATCTCTTTAGATTAATTTGCACCCATAGTAGCGTCATTACATTAAAGGTATAGAAATAATAGGCTGTTTTTCCTACAAATTAAGTATAATCTTTTTAGATAATATATGCACCATAAGAGATTACATACATAAGCTAATAAATAGAAGAGAAAGAGGTTATTTATTGTGATATTAACGGTATATTGCACAAGCGTTTTCATACTTTCTTGTGTAAACGTAGCGTATTGTTAATATATACAAGTAGTTTTACTTAGTATATTGCTATAAATAAATATATAAACCCATAAAATGTTGATGTTTTCAATGATTTTGCTAGTATGTTCAGTGATATCTAGCTATCTTCCTACAAAATTGAAGTATTTATAAAATCCTTTTTTTAGAATAATTTGCACATATAAGTAGTTACATTACATTAAAGATATTAAATAGAAGAGTAAATAGGTTATTTTATTGTGATATAACGGTATATTGCCAAGCGTTTTCATTAGTTCTTTTTAAACTGTAGCCGTTATTGTATATATACCAGTAGTTTTACTTATCATATGGTAAATCAACCCTAAAATGTATTGTTTCAATGATATTAGCCATTTATCGGGAATATATAGCTGTTTTTCCGACAAATTGATGTATTAAAATGTCCTATTTTTTAGATAATTTGCACCTATAAGTAGATTACATTACTTTAAGCTATTAAATAGAAAGAGTAAAAAAAGAGGTTATTTAATGTGATGATAACGGTATATTGCAAGCGTTTTTAATAGCTTCTTCTAAACTGTTAGCGTTATTTATATTATACAAGTAAGTAGTAGTTACTACATATTGCTTATAAACCCATAAAATGTAGTGTTTTCAAATGATATTAAGCTATGCTATCGGTGATATAAGCTGTTTTTCCTACAAATTGAAGTATAAAATCCTCTTTTTAGAATAATTTGCACCTAATAAGAGCTTACATTACATTAAGCTATTAAATAAAAGAAAATAAAGAGTTTATTTTAGTGTGATATAACGGTTATTGCAAGCGGTTTTAAATATTTTCTTCTAAACGTTATGCGTTGATTTGTATATATACACAGTAGTTTTAAATATTATATTGATATAATAAATTCATAAATATGTAGTGGTTTTCAAATGATTTTAGCGAGTAGCAGTGATCTATAGCTGTTTTCCTACAAAAGTTGAAGTATAAAATCCTCTTTTTAGAATAATTGGCACCTTAAGTAGCTTAATTACTTTAACTATTAAAAAAAAGTAAGGGGTTTATTTATTGTGAAAAACGGTATTTTGCAAGCTTTTTTCATATTTTTTAAAAACTGTACCGTTATTGAAATACAAGTAGTTTTTATTTATTATTTTGCTATAACCCCCAAAAAGGGAAATTTTTCAAGTTTTTACTAGTTATCAGTGATATATAGGTTTTCCTACAAATTAAAGTATAAATCCTTTTTTTAGAAAATTTTTGCACCTATAAGTATTTAAATTACTTTAAAGCTATTAAATAGAAGAGTAAGAGGTTTTTTATTGTGATATAACGGTATTTTGAAAGCTTTTTTCATAGTTTCTTTTAAACTGTAGCGTTATTGTAATTAAAAGAGTTTTATTTATCTTTTTCTATAAACCCAAAAAAATGTATGTTTTTGATTTTATCATTTTCGGTGATTATATCTGTTTTCCACAAATTGATGTATAAAATCGTCTTTTTTAAAAATAATATGCCCCTATAAGTCTTTTTTACATTAGCTTTTAAAATGAAGAGTAAAGGTTATTTTTGTGATAAAAAACGGAAATTGCAGGGGTTTTTCATAGTTTCTTGTAAACTGTAGCGTTTTTTTGTAATATACACGTAGTTTTACTTTCATTTGCTAAAACCCCCTAAAATTTAGTGTTTTCAATTTTTTTGTAGTTATCGGGAAAGAGTGGTTTTTTTTCTCAAATTGAAGTATTTTTTCTTTATTCTGTAGCAAATAGCTTTTTATATTTGCTACAAATATTTTACAAAATTAAATAGCTAAAAATATTTTTTTTCATAAAATTTAGATATCAATTTTATCTTAAAAAAATTTTTTAAGTTTTTTAATTTTTTTTGAAAGCTAAAAAATATCGAAATTTGACGTTTTCCACTTTTACAAAATTTAAATTTTTAAAACATTGTTATGAGCTAAAAAAGATTTTTCAAAAATTTAGGTATCTTTTTTAATCTTAAAAAAAACGTTTTTTCAATTTTTTTAATGTATTTTTAAAACCCTAAAAAATGCGAATAGACATTTTTCCACTTCTACCAATTATTATGACAAATTTGAGTTAAATATGTTTGTCATGAAATTTATGTATCAATTTTTTTAAAAACAACTTTTTTTCAAGTGTTTAATGTATTTTTTAAGATCTAAAAAATGTCGAAAAAAGAATTATTCAGCCTTTTTTTTTGATAGAGAAACTCAAAATGTGGAATTATATTTTTTTGTTAGAAAATGCTATTTTAAACTACTCTAACTTGTAATAGGAGTTGAGATCTATATTGTGATACAATTGTATATTATCGTGTTTTTTATAGTTTCTTCTTAATTGTGGTGTTAAAACATTTAAAAGAAGGTATTTACCTTAGATAATCATTTTTCCCCCAAAAATGTTCTTTTTAAAAGTTTTTAGCTAGTTATCGGGGTATATAGCGTTTTTCCCACAAATTGAAGTATAAAAACCTCTTTTTAGAAAAATTTCAACCCATAAATAGCACATTACATTTAACATTAAAAAGAAGAGTAAGGGTCTTTAGTGATATAAGGTATATTGCAAAAGGTTTTTCATAGTTTTTTTGTAAACTGTAGCGTTATTGTATATATAAAATATTCTATTATCCTTTGCTATAAACCCCTAAAAAGTAGTTTTTCAAAGATATTTGATTATCGGAATAAATAGTTTTTTCCCCCCCAAAAATTTAAGTATAAAAAAATCCTCTTTTTAGAATAATTTGCACCTATAAGTAGCTTAATTACTTTAACTATTAAATAGAAGAAAGAGGTTATTTTTTGTGATATAACGGTGTTTGAACGTTTTTTATAGTTTTTTCTAAACTGTAGCGTTTGTTAATTACAAATAGTTTTATTAACATATTCTAAAACCCCTTAAAATGGATTTTTTCAAATATTAGCTATATATCGGTGATATATAGCTGGGTTTTTCCCACAAAATTTAAATATAAAAAAATTCTTTAGATTTTAAATTTCACCTATAAGTACTTACATTCATTTAAGGTATTAAATAAAGTGTTTCCACAAATTTTAAGTATTAATCTTTTTTTTTGAAAATTGCACCATAAGTGCTTACATTACATTTAAATAATAAATAGAAGAGCAAGAGGTTATTTATTGTGATATAACGGTATATTTCAAAGGGTTTTTTTATATTTCTTTAAACCGTGCGTTATTTTATATATAAAGTAGTTTTACTTATTTATTGCTAAACCCCCTAAAAAGTTGGTTTTTAATGATTTTGTATTTAGTGATATATAGCTATTTCCCCACAAATTGAAGTATAAAAACCTTTTTTTTGAATAATTTTTCACCCATAAATTTAATTACATTAAGCTATTAAATAGAAGAGAAAAGGGATTTATTGTGATTAACGGATATTGAAGCGTTTTTTTATAGTTCTTTTAAACGTAGCGTTATGTTAATACAAGTAGTTTTACTTATCATATTGGGATAAACCCATAAAAGTAGTGTTTTCAAAGATATTCTATTTATCGGTGATATATAGCTGTTTTCCCCAAATTGATGTATAAAAACCTCTTTTATAAAATTTGCACCTATAAAGTTTTTTTGCTTTTTTTTTTTAAAAATTTTACTTTTTGGAGCTTTTTTTTAAAAAAGAAAAGAAAAATAAAAAAGGTTTTTTAAAAATTTTTTAANTGATAAATGTATATTAAGGTTTTTCATAGTTTCTTCTAATTGTGTGTTATATCATTATAGAAGGTATTTACCTTATGATATGCATTATACCCTCAAAATGTGTTCTTTTCAATGATTTTAGCCAGTTATCGGTGATATATAGCTGTTTTCCTATAAATTGAAGTATACAATCCTTTTTTTAGAATCATTTGCACCTATAAGTAGCTTACATTACATTAAGCTATTAAATAGAAGAGTAAGAGGTTATTTATTGTGATATAACGGTATATTGCAAGCGTTTTTCATAGTTTCTTGTAAACTGTAGCGTTATTGTATATATACAAGTAGTTTTACTTATCATATTGCTATAAACCCATAAAATGTAGGGTTTTCAATGATATTAGCTATTTATCGGTGATATATAGCTGTTTTCCTACAAATTGAAGTATACAATCCTTTTTTTAGAATAATTTGCACCTATAAGTAGGTTACATTACATTAAGCTAATAAATAGAAGAGTAAGAGGTTATTTATTGTGATATAACTGTATATTGCAAGCGTTTTTCATAGTTTCTTTTAAACTGTAGCGTTATTGTATATATACAAGTAGTTTTACTTATCATATTGCTATAAACCCATAAAATGTAGTGTTTTCAATGATATTAGCTATTTATCGGTGATATATAGCTGTTTTCCTACAAATTGAAGTATAAAATCCTCTTTTTAGAATAATTTGCACCTATAAGTAGCTTACATTACATTAAGCTATTAAATAAAAGAATAAGAGGTTATTTATTGTGATATAACGGTATATTGCAAGCGTTTTTCATATTTTCTTCTAAACTGTAGCGTGATTGTATATATACAAGTAGTTTTACATATTATATTGCTATAAACCATAAATGTAGTGTTTTCAATGATATTAGCTATTTATCGGTGATATATAGCTATTTTCCTACAAATTGAGTATAAAATATCTTTTTAGATAATTTGCACCTATAAGTAGCTTACATTACATTAAGTATTAAATAGAAGAGTAAGAGGTTATTTATTGTGATATAACGGTATATTGCAAGCGTTTTTTCATAGTTTCTTCTAAACTGTAGCGTTATTGTATATATACAAGTAGTTTTACTTATTATATTGCTATAAACCCATAAAATGTAGTGTTTTCAATGATATTAGCTATTATCGGTGATATATAGCTGTTTTCCTACAAATTGAAGTATAAATCCTCTTTTAGAATAATTTGCACCTATAAGTAGCTTACATTACATTAAGCTATTAAATAGAAGAGTAAGAGGTTATTTATTGTGATATAACGGTATATTGCAAGCGTTTTTTCATAGTTTCTTCTAACTGTACGTTATTGTATATATACAAGTAGTTTTACTTATTATATTGCTATAAACCCATAAAATGTAGTGTTTTCAATGATTTAGCTATTATCGTGATATATAGCTGTTTTCCTACAAATTGAAGTTAAAATCCTCTTTTTAGAATAATTTGCACCTATAAGTAGCTTACATTACATTAAGCTATTAAATAGAAGAGTAAGAGGTTATTTATTGTGATATAACGGTATATTGCAAGCGTTTTTCATAGTTTCTTTAAACTGTACGTTATTGTATATATACAAGTAGTTTTACTTATATATTGCTATAAACCCATAAAATGTAGTGTTTTTAATGATATTACTATTTATCGTGATATATAGCTGTTTTCCTACAAATTGAGTATAAAATCTCTTTTTAGAATAATTTGCACCTATAAGTAGCTTACATACATTAAGCTATTAAATAGAAGAGTAAGAGGTTATTTATTGTGATATAACGGTATATTGCAGGCGTTTTTCATAGTTTTTTAAATGTAGCGTTATTGTATTAACACTAGTTTTTACTTATCATATGCTATAACCCCTAAAATTAGTGTTTTTCAAATTTTTTTAGCTAGTTTTTCATGAAGAGTGGTTTTTTTCTAAAATTGAAGTATATTTTTTTTATATCGTAGCTAATAGCTTTTTATATTGCTACAACTATATTTTACAAAATTAATAGCTAAAATTGATTTTTCATGAAAATTTGATATCAATTTTAAACCCAAAAATATGTTTTTTCAAAGTTTTTTAATGTATTTTTGAAAGCTAAATATGTCGAAATTTGACAGTATTCAGCATTTTACCAACTATATTTAACAATGTTATGACTAAAATATTATTTTTTTTTGAAATTTAGGTATCAATTTTAATCTTAAAACAACGTTTTTTTCAAGTTTTAAGTATTTTTGAACCTAAAATGTCGAAATATGACATTATTCAGCCTTCTACACAATTATATATGACAATATTATGAGCTTAAAATTGTTATTAGTCAGAAATTTATGTACAATTTATTCCTAAAAACACGTTTTTTCAAGTGTTTTAAAGTATTTTTGAAGATCTAAAAATGTCGAAAATTGACATTTTTCAGCCTTTTTTTTGAAAAAGAATTCAAATGTGGAATATTATGTTTTTCGTTAGAAAATGCTATTTAAACTACTCTAAGCTTGTAATAAGTTGAGACTCTATATTGTGATACAATTGTAATTTACGTGTTTTTTTTATAGTTCTTCTTAATTGTGTGTTTTATCATTAATAGAAGGGATTTCCTTATGATAATGCATTATACCTCAAAATTGTTCTTTTCAATGTTTTTAGCTATTATCGTGATATATAGCTTTTCCTACAAATTTAGTATAAATCCTCTTTTTAGAATAATTTGCACCTTAAATAGCTTACTTACATAAGCTATTAAATAGAAGAGTAGAGTATTTTATTGTATTAATGTATATTGCAAGCGTTTTTCATAGTTTCTTTTAAACTGTTAGTTATTGTATTATACAAGTATTCTACTTATCCTATTGCTATAAACCCATAAATGTTAGTTTTTAAATTGAATTTAGCTATTTATGTATATATAGCTGTTTTCCCACAAATTGAAGAATAATCTTTTTTAGAAAATTTCACCTATAAGTAGCTTACATTACATTAACTATTAAATAGAAGAGTAGAGTTATTTATTGTGATATAACCCGGGATATTGCAAGGTTTTTCATAATTTCTTTAACTGTAGCTTTTTTACAATAGTTTTAAATTACATATGCTTAAACCTAAAATGTAGTGTTTTCAATGTATTAAACTATTTATCGTGATATATAGTTTTTTTCCTTTCAATTGAAGTATAATTAATCTTTTTAGATTTAAATTTTCACCTAAAGTAGCTTACTTAATTAAGGTATTAAATAGAAGATAAGAGGATATTTATTGTGGATATAAGTATTTCAAGCGTTTTTCATATTTCTTCTAAACTGTAGCGTTATTGTATATTACAAGTATTTACTTATTATTGCATAAAACCATAAAATGTAAAGGGGTTTTCATTTTTTAGCTATAAACGGGGATATATAGCGTTTTCCTACAAATTGAAGTTAAAATCCTTTTTAGATAATTTCACAAAGTAGCTTACTTACATTAAGCTATAAATAAAAAGTAAAAGGTTTATTTATTGTGATATACGGTATATTGCAAAGGGTTTTTCAAAAATTTCTTTAACTGTAGCTTATTGTTATAAAGTAGGTTTACTTATTATTGCTATAAACCTAAAATTTTAGTGTTTTTCAATGATTTTAGCTAGTTTATCAGTGATAATAGGTTTTTCCTAAATAAGTATAAACCCTTTTTTTAATAATTTGCCCTAAAGTAGCTTTTCTTACATTAGCTATTAAATTTGAAGAGTAAGAGGATTTATTGTGATATAAAGTTAATTGCAGGTTTTTCATAGTTTCTTTAAAACTATAGCGTTATTGTATAATACAGTAGTTTTACTTATCTATTGCTATAAACCTATAAATGTAGTGTTTTTAATTATTTAGCTATTTATCGGGTATATAAGCTGTTTTCCTAAAAATTTGAAGTATAATCCTTTTTTAAATCAATGTAGCTTATTAATAGATTTAAAAACTCTATTATTGGATAAATGGGATATTATAGGTTTTTATATTTCTTCTAATGTGGGTTTTTTATTTAAAAAAGGTATTTTACTTATATAAATGCATTAAACCCTCAAAAAGTGTGTTTCAATGATGTTAGCTAGTTATCGGTGATATATAGCGTTTTTCCTACAAATTTTAAGTATAATCCTTTTTTAGAATAAATTTTCACCCATAAGTAGCTTACATTACATTAAGCATAAATAGAAGAGTAGGGGGTATTTATTGTGATATAAAAGTATATTGCAAAGGGTTTTTTATAGTTTCTTGTAAACTTAGCGTTATTGTATATATACAAGTAGTTTTACTTATCTATTGCTATAAACCCATAAATGTAGTGTTTTATGATATTAGCTATTTATCGGTGTATATAGCTGTTTTTTCCCACAAATTGATATTTAAAAACCTTTTTTTTAGAAAAATTTTGACTATAAGTATCTTTAATTTACATTTAGCTTTTATTAAATGAAATAATGAAAGGTTATTTATTTGATATAACTTATTTCAAAGCGTTTTCAAAATTTTTTTAAAATGTAGCGTTATTTATATAATATACAAGTTTTTTAACTTATTATATTGCCTTTAAAACCCATAAATGAGTGGTTTCAAATATTTATTTGTTTTACTGATATATACTGTTTTTTTCAAATTGAGATAAAATTTTTTAGAATATTTTATATAATATTTAATTACATGAAGCTAAACATAAAAATATAGGTTTTATTTAAAAATTTTCGGGATATTTGAAGCGTTTTTCATGAGTTCTTAAACTTGCGTTTTGTAAAATTACAAGTAGTTTTACTATTAATTGCTATAACCCTAAATTAGTGTTTTTCAATGAAATTTACTAGTTATCTGAAGGTTTTTTTTTCTAAAATAGGTATATTTCTTTATAAATTTTAGCTTAAAGCTTTTATATTTGCTTTTCAACTTATATTTTACAAAATTAAAGTAAAATTTAATTTTTCAGAAATTTTAATATCAATTAATCTAAAAAAATGTTTTTTTGAATATTTTAAGTATTTTGAAGGTTTTAATTGTAATTTTGATTATTAGTTATAAAACAATATATTTAACATTTATGGGTTAAAAAATATGTATTTTATGAAATTTTTTGGTTATTTAATCTAAAAAGTTTTTTCAAAGTGTTTTAAGTATTTTTTAACCTTCGTATGTTATTTAGCATTTTACAAACTATAATTTAAAATTAAAGAGCTAAAATATTGTATTTTTCTGAATTTATTTTTCATTTTAATTTTAAAACAAGTTTTTCAAATTTTTTAAATTTTTTTTTAAAAGGGTAAAAAATGTCGAAAATTTTACATTATTCAGTCCCTTTTTTTTGATAGAAATTTTTAAAATACAATTAATAGTTTTTTTTTGTTAAAAAGTTTTTAAACTACTGTAAGCTTTATAATAATTTTGAGCTTATATTGATAAATTTATTTTTATTTTTTTCAAGTTTTTTTAATTTTGGTTTTATTTAATAGAAGGATTTACCTTTTTTATAAGATTAAAATAAAATGTGTTTTTTCAATGTTTTTACTGTACGGGGGGGGGGGGGTATAGTGTTTTTTAAAATTGAATATACAATCCTTTTTTGAATCATTTATAAGTTTTACTTAATTAAGCTTTAAATAAAAAGGGTTTTTATTTTTTGTTATCGGTATATTAAACGTTTTTTATAGTTTTTCTTTTTTAGGTTATTGATATAAGTAGTTTTTCTTACATAGCTATAAATAAAATTAGGGTTTTAATGTATTACTTTTACGGGATTATGCGTTTTCCCAACTTGGGAACAAACCTTTTTTTAAATATTTCCCAAAATGTTCTTACATTGCTAAAAAAAAAAAAAGAGGGGTTTTTTATTTTGGGTATAACTATATTGAAAACGGGTTTTTCATAGTTTCTTTTAAACTGTAGCGTTATTGTATATATACAAGTAGTTTTACTTATCATATTGCTATAAACCCATAAAATGTAGTGTTTTCAATGATATTAGCTATTTATCGGTGATATATAGCTGTTTTCCTACAAATTGAAGTATAAAATCCTCTTTTTAGAATAATTTGCACCTATAAGTAGCTTACATTACATTAAGCTATTAAATAAAAGAATAAGAGGTTATTTATTGTGATATAACGGTATATTGCAAGCGTTTTTCATATTTTCTTCTAAACTGTAGCGTGATTGTATATATACAAGTAGTTTTACATATTATATTGCTATAAATTCATAATATGTAGTGTTTTCAATGATTTTAGCTAGTTATCAGTGATATATAGCTGTTTTCCTACAAATTGGAGTATAAAATCCTCTTTTTACAATAATTTGCACCTAGAAGTAGCTTACATTACATTAAGCTATTAAATAGAAGTGTAGGAGGTTATTTATTGTGATATAGCCCGTCAGTGTGGCAAGGTTGGTAGAGACGTGAGTTCCCAATGTGCAGCGTCCCTGTGCATTCGGTCAGCGGTTCGAGTCCGCCTAGTTCGTGCTGACTTGGCGGCGCTTTGTATAGTCAATAACCTTGTAGTTGGTACTTGCAAAGTGACTAGATAGGATGAAAATCTTATCTTATTGTGATATAACGGTATATTGCAAGCGTTTTTTATAGTTTCTTCTAATCTGTAGCGTTATTGTATATATACAAGTAGTTTTACTTATTATATTGCTATAAACCCATAAAATTTAGTGTTTTCAATGATATTAGCTATTTATCGGTGATATATAGCTGTTTTCCTACAAATTAAAGTTTAAAATCCTCTTTTTAGAATAATTTGCACGTATAAGTAGCTTATATTACATTAAGCTATTAAATAGAAGAGTAAGAGGTTATTTATTGTTATATAACGGTTTATTGCAAGCGTTTTTCATAGTTTCTTCTAAACTGTACCGTTATTGTATATATACAAGTAGTTTTACTTATTATATTGCTATAAACCCATAAAATGTAGTGTTTTCAATGATTTTAGCTAGTTATCAGTGATATATAGCTGTTTTCCTACAAATTGAAGTATAAAATCCTCTTTTTAGAATAATTTGCACCTATAAGTAGCTTACATTACATTAAGCTATTAAATAGAAGAGTAAGAGGTTATTTATTGTGATATAACGGTATATTGCAAGCGTTTTTCATAGTTTCTTGTAAACTGTAGCGTTATTGTATATATACAAGTAGTTTTACTTATCATATTGCTATAAACCCATAAAATGTAGTGTTCTCAATGATATTAGCAATTTATCGGTGATATATAGCTGTTTTCCTACAAATTGAAGAATACAATCCTTTTTTTAGAATAATTTACACCTGGTAAGTAGCTTACATTACATTAAGCTAATAAAGTAGAAGAGAAGAGGTTTCATTTATTTGTGGATTACACGGTATATTGCAAGGTTTTTTCATAGTTTTCTTGTGTAAACTGTAGCGGTTATTGTCTACAGTAGTTTTTACTTATATATTGCTATAAAAACCCTTTAAATGTAGTGTTTTCAATTGGATTAATTAGCTATTTATCGGTGATATATAGGTTAATTTTCCTACAAATTGGAAGTATAAAAAATAAAATCTTTTTAGATTGAATTGCACCTATAAAAGTAGCTTACATTACATGAAGGTATTAAAAAATAGAAGAGTAAGAGGATATTTATTGTGATATAACAGTTATATTGCAAGCGTTTTTTGCATAGTTTCTTCTAAAAACGGTAAGGCGTTTATTGTATATATCCAAGTAGTTTTTACTTTTTGATATATTTGCAAATAAAAAAAACCCATTAAAAATGTAGTGGTTTTCAAATGATTATTTAGTATTATCGGTGATATATAGGTGTGTTCCAAACAAAATTGAAAGTATTATAAAATTCCTCTGTTTAGACTTATTTGCACCTATAAAAGTAGCTTACTTTACATTTAAGCTATTAAATAAAAGGGAGTAAGCGGTTATCTATTGGGATTAAAAAACGGTATATGCAAGCGTTTTTCATAGGTTTCTTTCTTAAAAACGTGTACCGTTATTGGTATATATACAAAGTAGTTTACTTATTATTAATTGCTATAAAAACCATTAAAAAGGTAGTGTTTTCAATGATTTTAGCTAGTTACTCAGTGATATATAGCGTTTTTCCTACAAAGGAAGTACAAAATCCTCTTTTTAGAAATAATGTGCAACCTATAAGTCAGCTATACATTAACATTAAGCTATTAAATAGAAAGGAGTAAGAGGGGTATTTTATTGTGGATATAAAGGGTATATTGCAATTCGGTTTTTCATAAGTTTCTTGTAAAACTGTAGCGTTATGGTATATATACAAAGTAGGTTTTAACTTATCATATTTGCTAAAACCCTTTAAAATGTAGTGTTTCAATTGATTATAGCTATTTAAATCGGGATATATAAGCTGTTTTCCTTACAAAAATTGAAAGTTATAAAATAATCTCTTTAGATTAATTTGGCACTTAAAAGGTAGCTTACATACATTAAGGTATTAATAATAGCTGTTTTCATACAAAGTGAAGTAATATAATCTTTTTTTTAGAATAATATGCCAACCTATAAGTAGCTTACATTTACATTAAGCTAATAAAAATAGAAAGAGCAAGAGGTTATTTATTGTGATATAAACGGTATATTGCAAGCGGTTTTTATTAATTTCTTGTAAAAAAACCGTAGCGGTATTGTATATATACAAGTGTTTACTATATATTGGCTATAAGAAAACCCATAAAAAGTTGTGTTTTCAATGATTTTAAGCTAGTTATCAGTGATATAACGCTATGTTCCTACAAAAAATTTAAGTATATAAAATACTTTTTTTAGAATAAAAATTTAACCTCTAGGAGGCTTACATTACAGTAAAAAGCTATTAAATAGAGAGTAAAATGGGGTATTTATTGTGATATAAAAACGGTATATGCAAAGCGTTTTTTCATAGTTTCTTTCTCAAAACGTTAGCGGTATTGTATTATATACAAGTAGTTTTACTTACTATATTGGTATATAAAAAACCCATAAAATGTAGTGTTTTTTCACTTGAAATAAGCTATTTATCGGTGAATATAGCTGTTTTCCTAACAAATTGATGTCTAAATCCTCTTTTAGAATTAATTTGCACCTATAAGTAGCGCTACATTACTTTAAGCTATTAAATAGAAGAGTAAGAGGTTATTTAATTGTTATAACGGTATATTTGCAAGCGTTTTCATCATTTCTTCTAAACTGTAGCGTTATTTATTGATATAAAGTAGTTTTACTTATCATATTGCTTAAACCCTAAATGTAGTGTTTTCAATGATTTATGCTAATTTATGGGGATATATAGCTGTTTTCCTACAAATTGAAGATACAATCCTTTTGTAAATAATTTACACCTATAAGTAGCTACATTACATTAAGCTAATTAAATAGAAGAGGAGGTTATTTATTGGATATAACGGTATATTGCAAGAGTTTTATAGTTTCTTTAAACTGTAGTTATTGTATACAATAGTTTTTATTACATTTGCTATTAAACCCTTAAAATGTAGTTGTTTCCATATATTAGTAGTATATGGTGATATAAGCTATTTTCCTACAAATTGAAGTATAAAATAATCTTTTTAGATTAAGTTGCACCTATAAGTAGCTTACATTACATTAAGCTAATAAATAGAAGAGTAAGAGGTTATTTATTGTGATATAACGGTATATTGCAGGCGTTTTTCATAGTTTCTTGTAAACTGTAGCGTTATTGTATATATACAAGTAGTTTTACTTATCATATTGCTATAAACCCATAAAATGTAGTGTTTTCAATGATATTAGCTATTTATCGGTGATATATAGCTGTTTTCCTACAAATTGAAGTATACAATCCTTTTTTTATAATAATTTGCACCTATAAGTAGCTTACATTACATTAAGCTAATAAATAGAAGAGTAAGAGGTTATTTATTGTGATATAACGGTATATTGCGAGCGTTTTTTATAGTTTCTTGTAAATTGTAGCGTTATTGTATATATAAAAGTAGTTTTATTTATAGTGCTATAACCCATAAAAGTAGTTTTTTTCAATGATTTTAGCTAGTTATCAGTGATTTTAAGCTTTTTTTTCCTAAAAATTGAAGTGTAAAATCCTTTTTTTAGAATAATTTGCCTAAAAGTAGCTTAAATTTATTAAGCTTTTAAATAAGAGTAAGGGCTTAATTGTGATAAAAACGGTATATGCAAGCGTTTTTCATATTTCTTGTAAACTGTACTTTATTGTATAAACAAGTATTTTTTATTTATCATTTTGCAAAAAAACCAAAAAATGTGGGTTTTTTAAATGATTTTAGTATTATCGGTGAATATAGCTTTTTTTCCACAATTGAAGTATCAACCCTTTTTTTTTTAAATAATTTGCCCTATATGTGTTAATTAATTAAGCAAAAAATAAAAGAGTGAGGTTTTTTAATGTGATGTAATGGTATATTGCAAGCTTTTTTTCATAGTTTCTTGAAATTTTGTACGTTATTGTATAATACAATAGTTTTACTTAAAATTGCTATAAAACCCAAAAATTAGTGTTCTCAATGATATTGCAATTTACGGTGATATATAGTTTTTTCTACAATTGAAAAAACAACCTTTTTTTAGAATAATTTAAACCGTAAGTAGTTACATTACATTAAGCTAATAAATAAAAGAGAAGGGGTTTCATTTATTTTGATATAACGGTATATTGAAAGAGTTTTTCATAGTTTTTTTAAATGTAGCTTTTTGTATAAAGAGTTTATTTTTAAATTGCTAAAAACCCTTTAAATGTAGTGTTTTAATGAATAGCTTTTTTCGGTGATATATAGCTTTTTTCCTAAAAATTGAAGTATAAAAAAATTTTTTAGATTAATTTGCATATAAGTAGTTTACATTACTTTAAGGTATTAAATAGAGAGTAAGAGGAATTTTTGTGATATAAACGGAAATTTTGCAAGCGTTTTATAGTTTTTCTAAAACTGTATTATTGTATTATACAAGTAGTGTAATTATTTTATTCAAAAAACCCCATAAAAGTAGTGTTTTAAATAAATTTGCTATTTATCGGTGATAATTGTTTCCAACAAAATTGAAGTATAAAATCCTCTTTTTAGAAAAATTTGCCCCTTAAGTAGCTTACATTACATTAACTTTTCAAAAAAAGGTAAGAGGTTTTTTATTGTATAAAACGTTATTGCAAGCTTTTTTATATTTTCTTCTAAACTGTACCGTTAGTATATGTACAAGAGTTTTACTTATTATATTCTATAAACCCTAAAAGGTAGTTTTTTCAATGTTTTTAGTAGTTATCATGATATATAGCTGTTTTTCCCTACAAAGAAGTATAAAATCCTTTTTTTAGAATAATTGCCCCTATAAGTAGCTTACTTTACATTAAGTATAAATAGAAGAGAAAGAGGAAAATTTTTGTAAATAACGGTATATTGAAAGCGTTTTTCTGTTTCTTTTTAAACTGTGCGTTATTGTATATATACAATATTTTTACTTTTTTCATATTTAAAAAAACCCAAAAAATTAGGTTTTTAAGGGATTTATCTATTTATCGGGATATATAGCTTTTTTCCTAAAAATTGATGTAAAAACCTTCTTTTTAGAATAAATGCCCCTTTAAAGTACTTCTTAATTAACTTTTAAATAGAAAGTAAGGGGTTTATTTATTGTGATATGGGTATATTGGGCGTTTTTTCATAGTTTCTTTAAATGTAGCGTTATTGTATATATACACGTAGTTTTAATTAATATTGCATAAACCATAAAAGTGTTTTTTTAAAATTATTTTATGTTATCAGTAAAGGGTTTTGGTTTTTTTTTACAAATTGAAGTATTTTCTTTATATCTGAGCTAAATATTTTTATTTTTGCTAAACTATATTTTAAAAAATTTAAATAAAAAAAAATATGTTTTTTTCAAAAATTTAGATATAAATTTTTAATCTTAAAAATAATGTTTTTTAAAGTTTTTAAATGTTTTTTTTGACGGTAAAAAATGTCGAAATTTGACAGTATTCAGCATTTTTTACAAACTTTTTTAACAATGTTTGAGCAAAAATATTATTTTTCAGAAATTTGGGTATCAATTTTAATTTTAAAAAACAACTTTTTTTTTAAGTTTTTTTTTAAAGTATTTTTGAAAGCCTAAAAAAATTGAAATTGAATTTTTCAGCACTTTACACAATTTATATGACAAAATTTTTAGCTTAAAATATGTTTGTCATGAAAATTTTTGTTTTCAATTTTTTCTTAAAAAAAAAACGTTTTTTTTAAATGTTTAATGTATTTTGAAGATCTAAAAAAATGTCGAAAAATTTACATTTTCAGGCTTTTTTTTTGATAGAGAAATTCAAAATGTGGAATTTAGTTGTTTTTTGTTAGAAAATGCTATTTTAACTACTCTAAGCTTGTAATAGGGGTTTGAGACTCTGTATTGTTACAATTGTATATTTTACGTGTTTTTTTATAGTTTCTTCTTAATTGTGGTGTTATATATTTAATAGAAGGGATTTCCCTTTTGATAATGCTTTTACCTCAAAATATGTTTTTTTAAGTTTTTAGTATTTTTCGGTGATATATAGCTGTTTTCCTACAAATTTAAGTAAAAATCCTCTTTTTTGAATAATTTTTCACCTATAAGAGCTTTTCAACATTAAGCTATTAAATAGAAGAGTAAGAGGGTTTTTTATTGTGTATAATGGTATATTGCAAGCGTTTTTCATAGTTTCTTTTAACTGTAGCGTTATTGAATTAACAATATTTACTTTCCTATTGTATAAACCCAAAAATGTAGTTTTTCAATGATATTAGCTATTTATCGGTAATTTTAGTTTTTTTCTACAAAGAAGTATAAAATCCCCTTTTTAGAATAATTTGCACCCATAAATAGTACTTACATTAAGCTATTAAAAAAAGAAGAGTAAAAAGGTTTTTTTTGGGATTTTTAACGGTGTTGCAAGCGTTTTTCATGTTTCTTCTAAACGTAGCGTTATTGTAATATACAAGTTGTTTTACTTAAATTTGCATAAAAACCCCTAAAATTTTTGGGTTTTCAAGATATTACTATTTTTCGGTGATATAAGCTGTTTTCCCCAAAATTGAAGTATAAAATCCTCTTTTTTTGAATAATTTTTCACCTATAAGTAGCTTACATTACTTAAGCATTAAATAGAAGAGTAAGAGGTTTATTATTTTGGGAAAAACGGTATATTTCAAACTTTTTTCATAGTTTCTTGTAAAAATTTAGGTTTTTGTAATATACAAATTTTTTCTTTTTCATATTGCTAAAACCCTTAAAATGTTTTGTGTTTTCAATGATATTATATTTCGGGGATATATAGCTGTTTTCCCACAAATTGAAGAAAAATAATCTCTTTTGATTAATTTTTTCACCTATAAGTAGTTACATTACATTAAGGGATTTTAAAAAATACTGTTTTCCTACAAAAGAAGTTTAATTTTTTTTTGAATAATATGCACCTATAAGTAGCTTACATTTCATTAAGCTAATAAATAGAAGAGCAAGAGGTTATTTTTTGTGAATAACGGTAAAATTTTCAAGCGGTTTTCATACTTTTTTGTAAACCGTAGGTTTTGTAATATCAAGTAGTTTTACTTTTATTGCTATAAACCCATAAAAAGTTGTGTTTTCAATATTTTAGTAGTTTTCAGTGATATAAAAGCTTTTTCCCACAAATTTAAGTTTAAAAAAACCTTTTTTTTTGAATAAATTTGCACCTATAAGTAGCTTTACATTTCATTTAAAATTAAATGAAGAGTAAAAGGGTTTTATTGTGAATAACGGTATTTGGGAAGCTTTTTCATAGTTTCTTTTAAAACTGTAGCGTTATTGATATAAAAAGTAGTTTTACAATTATATTGCTATAAATTCATAATATGTAGTGTTTTTAATGATTTTTTGTAGTTTTCATGATATAAGCTGTTTTCCTACAAATTTAAGTAAAAAAAATTTCCCCTTTTTTGAATAATTTTCACCTTAAGTGCTTAAAATTACATTAACTAAAATAGAAGAGAAGAGGTTATTTTTGTGTATAACGGTATATTGCAACGTTTTTCATAGTTTTTTTTAAACGTAGCGTATTTATATAACAAGTATTTTACTTATTTTTAAATTTCTATAAAAACCCTAAAATGTAGTTTTTCAATGATTTTTGAAGTTATCGTGAAAAAGCGTTTTCCCACAAATTTGGGGTATAAAATCCTCTTTTTTTTTTCAAAAATTTTCACCTAGAAGTAACTTTTTTTTCATTAAACTATTTAAAAAGTAGTGTAGGGGGTTTTTTATTGTGATATAAGGTATATTGCAAGCGTTTTTTTTTAAATTTTTTTAATTATAGCGCTATTGTATAATCAAAATATTTTTTTTATTTATTGCTATAAACCCCATAAAATTAGTTTTCAAAGATATTAGTATTTATCGGTGGATATATAGCAGTTTTCCCAAAAATTAAAGTTTAAAGTCCTCTTTTTAGAATAATTTGCAGTATAAGTCTTTTTATTAATTAAACTATTTAAAAAGAAGGAAAGAGGTTATTTTTGTTATATAACGGTTTATTGCAAGCGTTTTTCAAAGTTCTTCTAAACTGTAGCAATAGTAATATACAAGTAGTTTTTCTTTAATATTGTATAAACCCATAAAAGTAGTGTTTTCAAGATTTTAGCTAGTTTTTCAGTGAATATACTGTTTTTTCCTACAAAATTTAAGTATAAAATCCTTTTTTAGTATAATTTTTCACCTATAAGTAGCTTTCAAATTAAGCTAATAAAAAGAAAGTAAGAGGTTTTTATTGTGAATAAGGATATTGCAGGGGTTTTTATAGTTTCTTGAAACTTTAGCGTTTTTGTATTATACGTAGTTTTTTCTTTTCTATTTCTATAAACCCAAAAAAGTAGTGTTTTCAATGAAATTTGTATTTACGGTGATAAAGTGTTTTTTCCCACAAAATGAAGTATACAATCCCTTTTTTTAAAATAATTTGCACCTATAAGTAGCTTACATTCCCTTTTAAAAATAAATAGAAATAAAAGGTTTTTTATTGGATTTTAACGGATATTGCGAGCGTTTTTTATAGTTTTTTGAAATTGTAGCGTTTTTGTATATATAAAGTAGTTTTAATTATTTTATTGCCTATAAACCCATAAATCAGTGTTTTTTAAAGATTTAGTTTGTTTTCTGATTATAGCATTTTCCTACAAATTTAAGTTTGAATCCTTTTTTGAAAATTTGCACCTACAAGTGCTTACATTTCATTAAGCTATTAAAAAGAAGAGTAAAAGGTTATTTTTTTGCTGTAATGGTATATTGCAAGCGTTTTTTCATAAGTTTCATGTAAACTTAGCGTGATTGGTATATAACAAGTAGTTTTGTAACTTATCATATTGCTACAACCCATTAACATAGTATGTTTTCAATGATATTGCTATTGATCGGTGATATATAGCTGTTTTCCTACAAATTGAAGCAATAAAAAATCCTCTTTTTAGAAATAATTTTGCACCTATTAAGTGGCTTACATTACATTAAGCTATTAAATAACGTGAAAGTAAGAGGTTATTTATTGTGATATAACTGTAGTATTGGCAAGCGTTTTTTTTCATAGTTTCTTCTAACTATAAGCGTTATTGTATATAATACAAGTAGTTTTACTTATTATATTCTATAAACCCATAAAATGTAGTGTTTTCAATGATTTTAGCTAGTTATTCAGTGATATATAGCTGCTTTCCTCCCTACAAATTGCAGTATAAATTCCTCTTTTTAGAAATTTGCACCTATAAGTAGCTTACATTACATTAAGCATTAAATATAGAAGATAGAAGGTTATTTACTTGTGATATAACGGTATATTGCACGCGTTTTTCATAGTTGCTTGTAAATGTAGCGTTTTGTATATATATAAGTAGTTTTACTTATTATAGTGCTATAAACCCATAAAATGTAGTGTTTTTTCAATGATTTTACTAGTTATCAGTGATATATAGCCTGTTTTTCCTACAAATTGAAGTGTAAAATCCTTTTTTTAGAATAATTTGCCCTGTAAGGTAGCTAAATATCTTAAGCTATTAAATAAGAGTAAAAGGTTATATATTGTGATATTTAAAAAACCCTGTTTAAAAAAAAAACAAAAAAAAAAAAAAAATATTGCAGCGTTTTTCATATGTTCTGGTAAACTGTTAGCGTTATTGTACATATAAGTATTTTTACTTATCATATGCATAAACCCTTAAATGTAGTGTTTTAATGATATTAGCTATTTTCGGTGATATATATGCTGTTTTCCCTACAAATTGACGTATACATTCCTTTTTTTTTAAAAAAATTATTTGCACCTATATGTAGCTTACATACATTAATGCAAATATAGACAGAGTAGAGTTATTTAATGTGATGTATTGGTATATTGCAAGCGTTTTTCTAGTCTTTCTTTCAAACTGTAGCGTTATTGTTATATACAGTAGGTTTTAACTTAGCCATATTTGCTATAAACCCATAAAATGTAGTGTTCTCAATGTATTGCAATTTATCGGTGATATATAGCTGTTTTCCTACAAATTGACGAATACAGAATCCTTTTTTTTAGAATAATTTTTACACCTGTAAAGTAGCTTACCTTACATTAAGCAATAAATAGAAGAGTAAGAGGTCATTTATTGTGATATAACGGTATCTTGCAAGAGTTTTTTTCATAGTTTCTTGTAAACTGTAGCGTTTATTGTATACAAGTAGTTTTTACTTAATCATATTGCTATAAACCCCTTTAATGTAGTGTTTTCAATTTATTAGCTATTTATCGGTGATATATAAGCTATTTTCCTACAAATTGAAGTATAAAATAATCTTTTTAGATTAATTTGCACCTTTAAGTAGCTTACATTACATTAAGTTATTAAATAGCAAGTAAGAGGATATTATTGTGATATAACGGTATCTTGCAAGCGTTTTTTTCATAGTTTCTTCTAAACTGTAGCGTTAGTGTATATATGCCGTAGTTTTTACTTATTATATTGGCAATAAACCCATAAATGTAGTGTTTTCAATGATATTAGCTGATTTAACGGGTGGATATATCAGCTGTTTTTCCAACATTGAAGTAGACAATCCTCTTTTAGAATAATTTGCACCTATAAGTAGCTTACTTACCTTAAGCTAATTCACTAAAAGAGTAAGAGGTTTATTTATTGTGATAAAACGGTATATTGCAAGCGTTTTTTCATAGTTTCTTCTAACTGTACCGTTATTGTATCTATACAAAAAGTAGTTTATACTTTTATATCTTGCTATAAACCCATAACAGGTATGTGTTTTCAATGATTTTAGCTAGTTATCGTAGGATTATGCTGTTTTCCTACAAATTGAAAAGTATAAAATCCTCTTTTAAGAATAATTTGCACCTATAAGTAGCTTACAATTACATTGAAGCATAAATAGAAGAGTAAGAGGTTTATTTATTGTGATATAACGGTATATTGCCAAGCGTTTTCATATTTCTGTAAACTGTAAGCGTTATTGTATATATACAGTGTTTTCTTATCCTATTGCTATAACCCATAAAATGTAGTGTTTTTAATGATATTATCTATTTATCCGGTGATATATAGCTGTTTTCCCCCTACAAATTGAATGTAAAAATCGTCTTTGTAGCATAATATGCACCTATAAGTATCTTACATTACATTAAGCTATTAATAGAAAGTAATATGTTTATTTAATTTGGTGATATAACGGTATATTGCAGGCGTTTTTCATAGTTTCTTGTAAACTGTAGCGTTTATATGTATATATAGCACGTAAGTTTTACTTATCATATTGTACATATAACCCATAAAAATGTAGTGTTTTCAATTATTTTTTACTAGTTATCAGTGAAGTGTTTTTTTTTCTACAAATGTGAAGTATATTTCTTTATATCTGTAGCTAAATAGCTTTTTATATTTGCTACAAATCTATATTTACAAAATTAATAGCTAAAAATATGTATTTTTCATGAATTTAGATATCACTTTTAATCTTAAAATAATGTTTTTTTCAAGTATTTTAATGTATTTTGACAGGGCTAATAATGTCGAAATTTTACAGTAATTCAGCCACTTTTAGCACAACTACTATATTTAACAATGTTATGAAGGGCTAAAAAATATGTATTTTTCATGACAATTTAGGTATCAATTTGTGTTAATCTAAAAAAACAACGTTTTTTCCAAGTTTTTTATGTATTTTTGAAAGCCTAAAAAAATTGTCGAAATATGACATTATTCAGCCACTTTTACACAATTATATAGGAACAATATTATGAGCTTAAAATATGTATTAGTCATGAATTTATGTATCACTTTTTATTCTTTACACACAAGTTTTTTCAAGTGTTTTAATGATTTTTGAAGATCTAAAAAATGTCGAAATTGACATTATTCATTCCTTTTTTTGATAGAGAAATTCAAAATGTGGAATTTAGTTGTTTTCGTTAGAAATGTATTTTAAACTACTCTAAGCTTGTAATAGGATTTTTGAGACTCTGGTATTGTGATACAATTGTATATTATAATACTTGTTTTTCATAGTTTTTTCTTTCTTAATTGTGGTGTTAATCATTATGAAGTATTTACCTTTATGATATGCATTAGCCCCTCAACTTCTGTTCTTTTCAATGTTTTTTTAGCTAGTTATCGTGAAATAGCTGTTTTCCACAAATGGAAGTATAAAATCCTCTTTTTAGAATAATTTGCACCTATAAGTAGATTACATTACATTAAGCTACTAATAAAAGTAAGAGGTTTTTATTTATTTTGATACTCTGGTATATTGAAGCGTTTTTCGATAGTTTCTTGTAAACTGTGCGTTATTGTATATATAACAAGGAGTTCTACTTTCTCTATTGCTTAAACCCATTAAAATGTAGTGTTTTCAATGATATTAGCTTATTTATCGGGTATATATACTGTTTTCCTACAAATTCAAGTATAAATCCTCTTTTTAGAATTAATTTTGGCAACCTATAGTAGCTTACATTCATTAAGCTATTAAATAGACGAGTAAGAGTATTTATGTGATATACCGGTGTGATTGCAAGCGTTTTTTCATAGTTTCTTCATACTGGTAGCGTTTAATTGTAATATATCAAGTAGTTTTACTATCATATTGCTATAAACCCATAAATGTAGTGTTTTCAATGATATTAGCTATTTAATCGGTGATATATAGCTGTGTTTCCTACAATTGAGTATAAATCCTCTTTTTTTAGAATATTTGGCACCTATAAGTAGCTTAACATTACATTTAGCTATTAAATAGAAGAGTAAGAGGTTTTTATTGTGATATAACGGTGATATTCAGCGTTTTTCATAGTTTCTTGTAACTGTAGCGTTAATTGTAATATATACAGTAGTTTTATTATCATATTGCTAAAACCCTTAAAAATGGAAGTGTTTTCAATGATATTATCTATTTAATCGGTGATATATAGCTGTTTTCCTACAAATTGAAGTATAAAATAATCTCTTTAGATATAATTTGCACCTATAAAAGTAGCTTACATAGCATGAGGTATTAAATACTAAGCTGTTTTTCCTACAAATTGAAGTATTATCTTTTTTAGAATAAAGCACCTATAAGTAGCTTACATTACATTAGCTAATACATAGAAGAGCAAAGGTTATTTTATTGTGTATAACGGTAATATTGCAAGCGTTTTTTCATACTTTCTTGTAACCGTAGCCGTTATTGTGATATATACAAGTAGTTTTACTTATTATAGTTGCTATAAACCCATAAAATGTTGTGTTTTCAATGATTTTAGGGCTAGTTATATGATGATCTACTATTTTTCCTACAAAGTGAAGTATAAAAATCCTTTTTTAGATATTCCACCTAGTAAGTAGCTTACATTGCATTAATCTATTAAATAGAAGAGTAAATGTGGTATTTATTGTGATAGTACGGGTCTATTGCAAGCGTTTTTCATAGGTTCTTTTAAACTGTAGCGTTTATTGTAATATATACCAAGTAGTTTTAACTTACAATATTGGTATAACACCCATAAAATGTCGTAGTTTCAATGGATATTAGCTATTTATCGGTGAGATATAGCTGTTTTTCCTACAAAGTGATGTATAAAATCCTCTTTTAGAATACTTTGCACCTATAATTAGCTTACATTACTTTAAGCTATTAAATAGAAGAGTAATAGGTTATTAATCTGATATAACGTATATTTGCAAAGCTTTTTCATAGTTTCTTTCTAAACTGTAGCGTTATTTTGTCTATATACAAGTAGTTTTACTTATCATATTGCTAATAAACCCTAAAAATGTAGTGTTTTTTCATGATATTAGCAAATTTATTCGGTGATATATAGCTGTTTTCCTACAATTGAAGATACAATCCTTTGTTAGACTAATTCCACCTATATTAGCTTACATTACATTAAGCTATAAATAGAAGAGGAAGAGGGTTTTTATTGTGATATAACGGTATACATTGCAAGAGTTTTTTCATATTTTCTTGTACTGTAGCGTTTATTGTATACAATAGTTTACTTATCATATTGCTATAAAACCCTTAAAATGTTTAGTGTTTTCAATGATATTGCTATATATCGGTTGATATCTAGCTATTTTTTCCTACAATTGAAGAATAAAATAGCTTTTTAGATTAGTTGCCCTATAAGTGTAGCTTACATTACATTAAGCTAATAAATAGAATAGTAAGAGGTTATTTTTTATTGTGATATAACGCGTATATTGGCGGCGTTTTCATAGTTTTCGTAGTAACTGTACTTATTGTTATTATACAAGTATTTTACTTATCATATTGCTATAACACATAACAATGTAGTGTTTTCAATGATAATTATCTATTTATACGGTGACTTATACTGCTGTTTTTTCCTACAAATTGAAGTATACACTCCTTTTTTTAGAATAATTTGCAACCTATAAGTAAGCTTAACATTACCATTAAGCTAATAAATAGAAGAGTAAGAGGTTATTTATTGTATATAACGGTATTTTCGAGCGTTTTTTTAATAGTTTCTTGTAACTTGGTACGTTTTTTTATTTATACAAGTAGTTTTACTTATTATTTGCTATAAACCCGATAATCTAGTGTTTTCAATGATTTTTAGTTTTAGTTATCATGTATATTAGCTATTTTCCTACAAATTGAAGTATAGAATCCTTTTTTTTGAATAATTTGCACACGACAAGTAAGCTTACATTACATAAGCTATTAAATAGAAAGTAAGAGGTTATTTATGTAATGTTAATGGTATTAATATTGCCAAGCGTTTTTCATTAGTTTCTGTAAACGTAGCGGTGATGAATATACCAGTATTTACTCATCATATTGCTAACAAAACCCATACAATGTAGTGTTCATGCTATATTAGCTATTTATCGGTGATATATTAGCTGTTTTCCTAACACATTGAAGCATAAAACCTCTTTTTAGAAATAATTTTGCACCTATAAGTGGCTTACATTACATTAAGCTATTAAATAGAAGAGTTAAGAGGTTATTTATTGTAATTATTAACGGTATATTGCAAGCGCGTTTTTCATAGTTTCTTCTAAACTATGCGTTATTGTTATATATACAAGTCGTTTTTACTTATTATATTGCTAAACCACCCATAAAATGTAGTGTTTTCGAATGATTTTCGCTAGTTTATCAGTGTGATATATAGCTGTTTTTCCTACAATTGGAAAGTATAAATTCCTCTTTTTAGATAATTTGCACCTATAAGTAGCTTACATTACATTTAACTCTTAAATAGAAGAGTAAGAGGTTTTATTTTATATTGTGATATAAAAACGGTAGATTGCACGCGTTTTTTCATAGTTTTCTTGTAAACTGTAGCATATTGTCATATCTATAAGTAGTTTTAACTTATTATAGTGCTATAAACCCATAAAATGGTGTGTTTTAATGATTTTAGCTAGTTATCAGTGATATATGCTGTTTTCCCTACAAATTGAAGTGTAAATCCTTTTTTTAGAATAATTTGGCACCTATCAGTAGCTTTAAATTATATTAAGCTATTAAATAGAAGAGTAAGAGGTTATATATTGTGATATAAACGGTATATGCAAGCGTTTTTTCATAGTTTCTTGTACACTGTAGCGTTATTGTATATTCCAAAGTAGTTTTACCTTATCATATTGCCATAAACCCATAAAATGTAGTGTTTTCAATAATATTTAGCTATTTATCGGTGTAATTAGCTGTTTTCTCCTACAAATTGAAGTATACATCCTTTTTTTTTAAATACTTTGCACCTATATTACTTCCAGTACATTAAGTCAAATAAAATAGAAGAGTAAGATTTATTTAATGTGAGGTAATGGTATATTGTCACAGCGTTTACTTTCATAGTTTCTTGTAAACTGTAGCGTTATTGTATATAAAGTAGTTTTACTTATCAATTGCTATAAACCCCATAAATGTAGTGTTCTCAATGATATGAGCATTTATCGGTGATATATAGCTGTTTTTTCCCCTACAAATTGAAGAATACAATCCTTTTTTTAAGAATAATTTACACCTGTAAGTAGCTTAATTACATTAGCTAACTAAATACGAAATAAAGGTCTTTATTGTGATATCACGGTATATTGCAAGTTTTTCATAGTTTCTTGTAAACTGTAGCGTATGTGATACAAAATTAGTTTTCTTATCATATTGCTGATAAACCTTTAAAATGTAGTGTTTTTCAATGATATTAGCTATTTAATCGGTGATATATAGCTATTTTTCCTACAAATTGAAGTATAAATAATCTTTTTAGATTAATTTCGCACCATAAGTAGCTTACATTACATTAAGGTATTAAATAGAAGAGTAAGAGGAGATTTTATTGTGATTTAACGGTAATATTGCAAGCGTTTTTCATATTTTTCTTCTAAACTGTAGCGTTATTGTATATATACAATCAGTTTTTAACTATTATATTGCAATAAACCCCATAAAATGTAGTGTTTTCAATGATATTAGCTATTTATCGGTGATATATAGCTTTTTCCAACAAAGTTGCCGTATAAAATCTCTTTTTTAGAATATTTTCACCTATAAGTAGCTTACATACATGAAGCTATTCAATAAAAGTAGGGTTATGTATTGTGATAACAAACGGTATATTGCAAGCGTTTTTTCTAGTTTATTCTAAACTGTACCGTTATTGTATATTACAAGTAGTTTTCCGTTATTATACTTGCTATAAACCCATAAAAGGTATGGGTTGTTTCAATGAATTTTAGCTAGTTATCAGATGATATATAGCTGTTTTTCCTATAAAAAAAAAAAAAAAAAAACAAAACTTCCTACAAATTGAAGTATAAATCCTCTTTTTGAAATAATCTTTGCACCTATAAGTTAAGCTTACATTACATTACTATTAAATAGACGAGTACGAGGTCTCTTTATTGTGTATAACGGTATATTGCAAAGCGTTTTTTCATAGTTTTCCTTGTAAACTGTAAGCGTTATTTGTATATATACATTAGTTTTACTTATCCATCTTATATCTATAAACCCATAAAAATGTAGTGTTTTTTAATGATATTATCTATTTATCGTGATATATAGCTTTTTCCTACAAATTGATGTATAAAACGCTTTTTAGAATACTATGCACCTATAAGTTAGCTTACATTACATAGCTATTAAATAGAAGAGTAGAGTTATTTATTGTGATATAACGGTATATTGCAGCGTTTTTCATAGTTTCTTGTAAACTGTAGCGTTATTGGCTATATACACGTCTTTTTACTTATGCAGATTGCTATATAACCCATAAATTGTAGTGTTTTCAATTATTTTATTAGCTAGTTATCATTGAAAGAGTGGTTTTTTCCTATCAAATTTAAGTATATTTCTTATATCTGTAGCTAAAATAGCTTTTTATATTGCTGACAACTATATGTTTACAAAATTAATAGCTAAAAATATGTTATTCTTTTCATGGGGAAATTTAGATATCAATTTTAATCTTAAAATAATGTTTTTTTCAAGTATTTTAATGTATTTTTGACAGGCTAAATAATGTCGAAATTTTGACAGTATTCCAGTCAACTTTTACACACTATATTTAACAATGTTATGAGCTAAAATATGTATTTTTCATGAAATTTAGGTATCAATTTTAATCTTAAAAACAACGTTTTTTCAAGTTTTTTAATGTATTTTTTGAAGCCTTAAAAAATGTCGAAATATGACATTATTCAGCCACTTCTTATCTACACAAGTATATATGACAATTATGAGCTTAAATATGTTATTAGTCATGAAATTTATGTATCAATTTTTTTCTTAAACAAAGTTTTTTCAGTGTTTTTAAAATGTATTTTTGAAGATCAAAAAATGTCGAAAATTGACATTATTCAGCTTTTGATTTTTGATAGGAAATTCAAAATGTGGAATTCTAGTTGTTTCGTTAGAAAGGCTATCTTTAAACTCTCTAAGCTTGTAATAGGAATTTTTGAGACTCTGTAATTGGTGCTACAATTGTAATATTATAACGTGTTTTTCATAGTTTCTTCTTTAATTGTGGTGTTTCTATCATTAATCGAAGGTATTTACCTTATGATAATGCCTTATACCCTCAAAATTATGTTCTTTTCAATGTTTTTTAGCTAGTAATCGGTTATATATGCTGTTTTTCCCCTACAAATTAGTATAAAAAATCCCCTCTTTTTAGAATAATTTGCATCCTATTGCTAGCTTACTTACATTAGCTATTAAATAGAAGAGTAAGAGGTTATTTATTGTGATTAATGGTATATTGCAAGCGTTTTTCATAGTTTGTTGTAACTGTAGCGTTCTTGTAAATATACAATAGTTTCTTTCCTATTTCTAAAACCCCTAAAAAAGTAGTGTTTTCATGATATTAGCTATTTATCGGGAAAATTACTGTTTTCCACAATTGAAGTATAAAACCTCTTTTTTGAATAATTTTTTCACCTATAATACTTACTTACATTAAGCTATTAATAGAAGATAAAGGTTTTTTTATTGTGATATAACGGTGTTTGCAACGTTTTTCATAGTTTCTTCTAAAATGTAGCGTTATTGTAATATCAATAGTTTTCATTATAATTGCTATAAACCCATAAAAAGTAGTGTTTTCAAAGAAATTTGCTATTTATCGGTGATATAACTGTTTTTCCTACAAAAATTTAAGTAAAAATCCTCTTTTTTTTAGAAAATTTCCCCTATAATTTGCTTACATTACATTAACTTAAAAAGAAGAGTAAGAGGTTTTTTTTTGTGATATACGGGATTTTCAAACGTTTTTCATAGTTTTTCCCTTTTAAAATGTACGTTATTGTATATATACAAGTAGTTTTACTTA
Organism: Chionoecetes opilio; assembly: GCA_016584305.1. Classification (NCBI taxonomy): domain Eukaryota; kingdom Metazoa; phylum Arthropoda; class Malacostraca; order Decapoda; family Majidae; genus Chionoecetes; species Chionoecetes opilio. Next base: position 65,758 of record JACEEZ010016411.1, read on the forward strand.
TCATATTGCTATAAACCCTTAAAAAGTAGTGTTTTCAATGATATTAGCTATTTATCGGTGATATATAGCTTTTTTTTCCTACAAAATTTAAGTATAAATAAACTCTTTAGATTAATTTGCACCTATAAGTACTTGCATTTCATTAAGGTATTAAATAATACGTTTTCCTAAAATTGAAATATAAATCCTTTTTTTAGAATAATTCACCTATAAGTAGCTTTCATTACATTTAAACTAATAAATAGAAAATAAGAGGGTTTTTATTGTGATAAAAAGGTATATTGCAAGCGTTTTTCATACTTTCTTGTAAACCGTAGCGTTTTGTATATATAAAAAAGTAGTTTTTTCTTATTATATTGCTAAAAAACCCTAAAATGTTGTGTTTTTCAATGATTTTTAGCTAGTTATCATGATATATGCTATTTTCCCACAAAATTTAAGTTAAAATCCTTTTTTAGAATAATTTGCACCATAAGTAGCTTAATTACATTAGCTATTAAATAAAGAGTAAATGGGGATTTATTGTGAATAACGGTATATTGCAAACGTTTTTTAAGTTTCTTTTAAAAGTACTTATTGTTATATCAAAAGTTTTTACATATTATATTGCTATAAATTCATAATTTATGTTTTCAAAGATTTTACTAGTTATCATTTATATATACGTTTTCCCACAAATTTAAGTATAAAATCCCTTTTTTTGAATAATTTTCACCTAAAGTAGCTTTCATTACATTTAAACTAATAAAAAAGAAGAGTAAGAGGTTTTTATTTTGATATAAAGTATATTGCGACGTTTTTTATAGTTTCTTTTAAATTGTAGCGTTTTTGTATATATTCAAGTAGTTTTTACTTATTTTATTGCTATAAACCCCTAAAATCTAGTGTTTTCAAGTTTTAGTTTTTGTTATCATTTATATATAGCTATTTCCTACAATTGAAGTATAGAATCCTTTTTTGAATATTTTTCACCTACAAGAGCTTACATTCATTTGCTATTTAAAAAGAAGAGTAAAGGTTATTTATTTTAGTAATGGTATATTGCAAAACGTTTTTCATAGTTTTTTTGTAAAATGTAGCGTGTTGTATTACAAGTAGTTTTTTTCTTATCATATTGCTACAAAACCCCTAAATGTATGTTTTCAATGATATTAGCTATTTATCGGTGATAATACTGTTTTCCCACAAATTTAAGCATAAAAACCTCTTTTTAGAATAATTTCACCTATAATGGCTTACATTACATTTAAACTATTAATAGAAGAGTAAAAGGTTTTTATTGTGATATAACGGGATTTGCAACGTTTTTCATAGTTTCTTCTAAACTAAGCGTTATTGTTTTTCAAGTGTTTTTTATTATATTTCTTAAACCCCCTAAAATTATTTTTTCAATGTTTTGCTAGTTATCATGATATATAGCTGTTTTTCCCCACAAATTTTAAGTATAAAATTCCCCCTTTTTAGAATATTTTTCACCTAAAGTAGCTTACATTCTTAAGCATTAAATAGAAAGTAAAAGGTTTTTTATTGTGATATAACGGTATATTGCACCGTTTTTTTTAAGTTTTTTTGTAAACTGTAGCGTTTTATTGTTATATATAAATATTTTCTTATTATAGTGGGTATAAACCCATAAAATGTAGTTTTTTCAAAGATTTTGCTAGTTATCAGTGATATATAGCTGTTTTTCCTACAAATTGAAGTTTAAAAACCTTTTTTTAGAAAATTTGCACCCATAAGTACTTAAATTATTTAAGCTATTAAATGAAAAGTAAGAGGTTAATTTGTTATAACGGGATATTGCAAACGTTTTTTCATAGTTTCTTGTAAACTGTAGCGTTATTGTATATATCAATAGTTTTACTTATCATATTGCTATAACCCTTAAAATGTATGTTTTTCAATGATATTAGCTATTTTTCGGGGATATTAGCTGTTTTCCTTTCAATTGAGTATAAAATAAATTTTTGATTAATTTTTCACCTATAAGTGCTTCATTACATTAAGGTAAATGAAAGTAAAAAGGATATTTATTTTGATTAACGGTATATTGCAAGCGTTTTTTTATGTTTTTTTTCTAAAATGTAGCGTTTTGTATAATACAAGATTTTTTTCTTATTATTTGCAATAAAACCCTAAAATGTATGTTTTCAATGATATTCTATTTATCGGGGATATATAGCTGTTTTCCAACAAATTGAAGTTAAAATCCCTTTTTAGATAATTTGCACCCATAATAGCTTACATTACTTAAACTATTTAATAAAAGAGTAAGAGGTTATTTTTTTTGATAAAACGGTATATTGCAAAACGTTTTTCATAGTTTCTTCTAAACTGTCCGTTTTGTATATATACAAGTTTTTACTTATTATTTGCTAATATCTATACTATCTATATTATAGCTATACATATTATAGTATTAGCTAAAAACGCTATATTCACCATAAATAAAAATATCATTAAAAACACTACATTTTATGGTTTTTAGAAAATGTAAGTAAAACTACTTGTATATATACAATAAAGTTTTCATGTATTGCTATTTTTTCGGGATATATAGCTGTTTTCCTACAAATGAGTAAAAAATAATCTCTTTAGATTAATTTCACCATAAGTAGCTACTTTCATTGGTATTAAATAATAGTGTTTTCCCCACAATTGAAGTATATAATCCTTTTTTTTTGAATAATATGCCCTATAAATACTTACATTACATTTAAACTAAAAATGAAGAGTAAGAGGTTATTTATTGTGATATAACGGATATTGCAAGCGTTTTTCATACTTTCTTGTAAACCCTGCGTTATTGTATTTACAAGGAGTTTTACTTATTTATTTCTATAAAAACCCTAAAATGTTTTGGTTTTTTCAAGATTTTACTAGTTATCAGTGATATATAGCTATTTTCCCACAAATTTAAGTATAAAAACCTTTTTTTTTTGAAAAAATTTTTCACCCATAAAGCTTCATTCATTAAGCTATTAAATAGAAGGTAATGGGTTTTATTGTGATAACGGTATATTGCAAGCGTTTTTTCATAGTTTCTTTTAACTGTAGGTTATTGTATATATACAAGTAGTTTTACATATTATATTCTAAAATTTATAATATGTAGTGTTTTCAATGATTTTTCTAGTTATCAGTGTATATAGCTGTTTTTCCTACAAAATTGAGTATAAAATCCTCTTTTTTTTAAAAAATTGCACCTCTAAGTAGCTTCATTACTTAACTATTAAATAGAAGATAAAGGTTATTATTGTGGTATAAAAGGTATTGTCAAGCTTTTTTTCATAGTTTTTTTTCTAAACTGTACGTTATTGTATATATACAAATATTTTACTTTTATATTGCTATAAACCCATAAAATGTAGTGTTTTAAGATTTTAGCAAGTTTTCAGTGATATATGCTTTTTTCCTACAAAATTTGGGGTTAAAAACCTCTTTTTCCCAATAATTTCCCTAAAGTACTTACTTCATTAAGCTTTAAAAAGTAGTGTAGGGGTTTTTATTGTTATATAACGGTTTTTTTGCAAACCCTTTTTCATAGTTTTTTCAAACTGTAGCAAAATTGTAATTACAATAGTTTTTTTATAATATTTCTATAACCCATAAATTTATGTTTTCAAAGATTTTACTAGTTATCCGGATATTGCTTTTTTCCTACAAAAGAAGTATAAAATTTTTTTTAGAATAATTTGCACCTAAAGAGCTTAAATTACATTTAAACTATTTAAAAAGAAGAGTAAGAGGTTTTTTTAATGTATAAACGTATATTGCAACGTTTTTTTTTATAGTTTTTCTAACTGTAAACTATTGTTATACGTACGATTGTATAAAACAAGTAGTTTTACTTCTTTTGCTATAAACCAAAATGTAGTTTTTCAAAATTTTAGGGGTAGTTTTTATGATATAACTATTTTCCTACAATTGAAGTATAAAAACCTCTTTTTTTTTAATTTGCACCAAATAGCTTACTTAAATTAAAATATAATAGAAAGTAAGAGGTTATTTTTTTGTGATATAAAGGTAATTGCAGGCGTTTTTCATAGTTTCTTGTAAACTGTAGCGTTATTTATATATACAATGTTTTACTTTTTATATTGCTATAAAACCCTAAAATGTAGTGTTTTTTAATGATATTAGCTATTTATCGGGGGATATATGCTGTTTTTCCCCACAAAATTAAGTATAAATCCTTTTTTTTTAATAAATCACCTATAAGTAGCTTTCATTACATTAAGCTAAAAAAAGAAGAGTAAAAGGTTATTTTTTTGTGATTAACGGTATTTGCGAGCGTTTTTTTTATTTCTTGTAAATTGTAGCGTTTTGTATATAACAAATAGTTTTACTTTTTATATCGCTAAAACCCATAAAATCTAGTGTTTTCATGATTTTTAGTTACTTATCAGTGATATTGCTTTTTCCTACAAAATTAAATATAGAATCCTTTTTTTTTTAATAATTTGACCACTAGCTTACATTACATTAACTATTAATAAAAAGAAAAGGGGTTTTTATTGTGATTAATGGTTTTAATTGCAAACGTTTTTCCCTAGTTTCTTGTAAAAGCACGTGATTGTAATACAAGTAGTTTTTTTCTTTCTATTGCTATAAACCCATAAAATTAGTGTTTTCAATGATTTAGCTATTTTTTCGTGTATTAGCTGTTTTCCTACAATTTAAGCTAAAAACCTCTTTTTTGATAATTTGCACCTATAATGGGTTACATTACATTAACTATTAAAAAAGAAGAGTAAAGGTTATTTATTGGATATAACGGTATATTGCAAGCGTTTTTTTATGTTTCTTCTAAACTAACGTTATTTTATATATACAAGTAGTTTTACTTATTTAAATTTCTATAAACCCTAAAATTATGTTTTCAATGATTTTGCAAATTATCAGTGGAAAATTATGTTTTTTTCCTACAAATTGGAGAATAAAACCTCTTTTTGACACTAATTTACACCAGAAGTCGCTTACATTACATTAAGTATTAACATAGTAGTGTAGGAGGTATTTATTTTGATATAAAGGGTATATTGCAAGCGTTTTTTATAGTTTCTCTAATCTGTAGCGTAGTTGGTATTATTAATTAACAAGTTAGTTTTAACTACCCGACTACAACTATTGCTTTATAAACCCATAGGTGAAAATTAGTCGTTAAATGTATTAGCTATTTATCGGTGATATATAGACAGTTTCCTAAAAAATTAAAGTTTAAAAATCCTCTTTTTAGAATATTTGCACGTTATACAAGTAGCTATATTACATTAATGCTATTAAATAGAAGAGTAAGAGGTTATTTAATGTGATATAACGGTATATTGCAAGCGTTTTCATAGTTTCTTCTAAACGGTAGCGGCCTTGTATATTACTGTACGTAATTGTATAAAAACAAGAGTTTTACTTACTATATGCTATAAACCAATACAATGTAGTGTTTTCAATGATTTTAGCTAGTTATCAGTGATATATACTGTTTTCTACAATTGAAAAATAAAATCCTATTTTTAGATAATTTGACCTATAAGTAGCTTACATTCACATTAAGTATTAAATAGAAGAGTAAGGGTTATTTATTGTTGATTATAATGGTATATTGCAAGCGTTTTCATAGTTTCTTGTAAACTGTAGCGTTATTGTTATATACAAAGTAGTTCTACTTATCATATTGCTATAAACCCATAAAATGTGTGTTTGCAATGAGATTAGCTATTTATCGGTGATATATAGCTGTTTCCTACAAATTGAAGTATTTACAATCCTTTTTTTTGAATAATTGGCAAAATAATAGCCTTACATTACATTAAGCTAATAAATAGAAAGTAAGAGGTAATTATTGTGGTATTACCGGTTTTGCAGCGTTGTTCATAGTTCTTGTAAACTGGTGCGTTATTGTTATATACAAGTAGCGTCTTTATCATATTGCTATAAACCCATAAAATGTAGTGTTTTCAATGATATTAGCTAGTATTGGTGATAATATACGCTGTTTTCCTACACATCATGTATAAAATTTTCTTTTTAGAAATAATTTGCCCCATAAAGTAGCTTACATTACATTAAGCTATTAAAAAAGAAGAGTAGAAGGTTATCTAATTGTTAATAACGGTAATTGCAGCATTATTAAGTCTTTGTAAAACTGTAGCGATATACAAAGTAGTTTTACTTATCATATTGCTATAAACCCATAAAAATGTAGTGTTTTCAATGATATTAGCTATTTACGGGATATATAGCTGTTTTCCTACAAATGAAGTATACAATCCTTTGAGTTAAATAATTTGCACCTATAAAGTAGCTTAGATTACATTAAGCTAATAAATAGAAGTGTAAGAGGTTATTTATTGTGATATAAACGTTATATTGCAAGCGTTTTTTCATAGTTCTTGAAAACATGGTAGCGTTATTGTATATATACAAATTAGTTTTTACTTAGTAATTGCAATAAACCCATAAAATGTAGTGTTTTCAATGATATTAGATATTTATCGGTGAGATATAACCGTTTTCCTACAAATTGAAGTATAAAATCCTCTTTCAGACTAGATTTGCACATATAAGTAGGGACATACATTAAGCTATAAAGAAAAGAGAAGAGGTTATTTATTGTGATATACACGGTATATTGCAAGCGTGTTCATAGTTTCTCCTAAACTGTAGCGTTATTGTATATATACAAGTAGTTATACTTATTATATTGCATAAACCCAAAAATGTAGTGTTTCAATGATTTTAGCTAGTTTCAGTGATATATAGCTATTTTCCTACAAATTGAAGTATAAAATCCTTTTTTTAGAATAAATTTGCACCTATAAGTAGGCTTACATTACATTAAGCTAATAAATTAGAAAGAGTAAGAGGGTATTTATTGTGATTTTTTTTATGATATCGATTTGGTATATTGCAAGCATATTTAATAGTTTCTTGTAAAACTGTAGGCGGTTGTTATATATACAAGTAGTTTTATTTATGCTTATGGCTATTAAACCCATAAAATGTAGTGTTTTCAATGGAATTAGCTATTTATCGGTGGAAAGTATATAGCTGTTTTCCTACAAATGGAATATAAATCCTCTTTTAGAAATATTGCCACCTAGAAGTAGCTTTCTAGCTTTCTATTTCATTTAGCTATTAAATAGAAAGAGTAAGAGGTTATTTATTGTGATATAACGGTATATTGCAGCGTTTTTCATCGTTTCTCTAAACTGTAGCGTGATTGTATATATACAAGTAGTTTTTACTTATTATATTGCTATAAACTCATAAAATTTAGGTTTTCCCCCCCAATGATTTTAGATAGTTGCAGTGCTATATAGCTGTGTTTCCTACAAATTGATGTATAAAATCCTCTTTGAGAATAATTGGCACCTCTAAGTAGCTTACATTCATTAAGCTACTTAAATAGAAGAGTAAGAGGTTATTATGTGATATACGGTATATTGCAAGCGTTTTCATAGTTTCTTGTAAACTGTAGGCGTTATGCAATATATACAAGTAGTTTTCTATCCTATTGCTATAAACCCATAAAAATGTATTGTGTTTTCAATTATATAGTATTATCGGTGATATTATAGCGTGTTTCCTACAAAATTGAAGTATTAAGTTAATCTTTTTTAGAAAAAATTTGCAACCTAAGGTAAGCTTACAATTTCATTAAGTATAACTAGAAGAGTAAGCGGTTATTAGTGTGATATACGGTATATTGCAAGCGTTTTTCATAGTTCTTCTAAACTGTAGCGTGATTGATATATACAAGTAGTTTTACTTATTATTGCTATAAAAACTCCATAAAATGTAGTGTTTTCAATTATTTTAGCTAATGGTCAGTGATTTATAGCTGGTATTTCCTACAAATTGAAGTATAAAAATCCTCTTTTTAAATTAATTGCACATAAATGGAAGCTTCATTACATTAAGCTATTAAATAGAAGAGTGGAAGAGTTATTATTGTGATATAACGGTAGATTGCAAGCGTTTTTCATAGTTTCTTTAAAACTGTAGCGTTATTGTATATATACAAAGTAGTTTTACTTATTCATATTGGTATCACACCATAAAATGTAGTATTTTCAATGATAGGAGCTATTTATCGGTGAGTATAGCTGTTTTCCTCCAAATTGAAAGTATAAAAAAAATCCTCTTTTAGAATAATTGCACCTATAAGTAGGCTACATTACATTAAGCTATAAATAGAAGAGGACAGAGTTTATGTAATGTGTTATAACGGTACTTCGCAAGCGTTTTTCAAGTTTCTTATAAACTCGTAGCGTCTTGTATTATACTGTAGCGTTATTGTATGAAAACAAGTAGTTTTACTTACTATATTGCTATAAATCACATAAAAATGTAGTGTTTTTCAATGATTTTAGCTAAGTTATCAGTGATATATTACTGTTTGTCCTACAAATTGAAGTATAAAATCATCGTTTTCGTATAATTTGCACATATAAGTAGCTTACATTTACATTAAGCTATGAAATAGAAGAGTAAGCAGGTTATTTATTGTGATATAACGGTATATGCAAGCGTTTTTAATACTTTTCTGTAAATGTAACGTATTGTATATATACAAGTAGTTTTACTTATCATATTGCTATAAACCCATTAAAATGTAGATGTTTTCATGATATTAGCAATTTATCGGTGATATATAGCTCTTTTCCTACAATTGAAGGACTACAATCCTTTTTTAGACTAATTTTACACCTATAAGTAGCTTACATTACATTAAGCTAATATAATAGAAGAGTAAGAGGTTATTATGTGATATAACGGATATTGCAAGAGTTTTTCATAGTTTCTTGTAAACTGTAGCGTATTTGTATAAAAAGTAGTTTTGCTATCATATGCTATAAATCTTAAAATATAGTGTTTCAAATGATATTAGATAGTTATCAGTGATATTATAGTGTTTTCATACTACAATTGGAAGTATAAAATCCTTTTTTTTGAATAAGTTGCCCCTAAGAAGTAGATTACATTACATTAAGCTATTAAATAGGAAAGTAAGAGGGTATTTTATTGTGATTATAACGGTATATTGCAAAGCGTTTCATTAGTTTCTTGTACCACTGTAGCCGTTATTGTATATATACAAGTAGTTTTACTTATCCTATTGCTAAAACCTATAAAATGAGATGTGTTCAATATATTAGCTATTTATTGGTGATATATAGCGTTTCCTACAAATTGAAGTATACAATCCTCTTTTTAGAAAATTTGCCACCTATAAGTGCTTACATTTCATTAAGCTATTAAATAGAAGTGTAAGAGGTTATTTATTGTGATATAACTGTATATTGCAAGAGTTTTTCATAGTTTCTTCTAAACTGTAGCGTGATTGTATATATACAAGTAGTTTTACTTATTATATTGCTATAAGCCCATAAAATGTAGTGTTTTCAATGATTTTAGCTAGTTATCAGTGATATATAGCTGTTTTCCTACAAATTGAAGTATAAAATCCTTTTTTTAGAATAATTTGCACCTATAAGTAGCTTACATTACATTAAGCTATTAAATAGAAGAGTAAGAGGTTATTTATTGTGATATAACGGTATATTGCAAGCGTTTTTCATAGTTTCTTGTAAACCGTAGCGTTATTGTATATATACAAGTAGTTTTACTTATCATATTGCTATAAACCCATAAAATGTAGTGTTTTCAATGATTTTAGCTAGTTATCAGTGAAGAGTTTTTTTTTCTTCTACAAATTCATGTATATTTCTTTATATCTGTAGCTAAATAGCTTTTTATATCTGCTACAACTATATTTTACAAAATTAATAGCTAAAAATATGTATATTTCATGAAATTTAGATATCAATTTTAATCTTAAAAACAATGTTTTTTCAAGTATTTTAATGTATTTTTGAAGGGCTAAATAATGTCGAAATTTGACATTATTCAGCACTTATACACAAATATATTTTACAATGTTATGAGCTAAAAATATGTATTTTTCATGAAATTTAGGTATCAATTTTAATCTTAAAAACAACGTTTTTTCAAGTGTTTTAATGTATTTTTGAAAGCCTAAAAAATTTCGAAATTTGACATTATTCAGCGCTTTTACACAACTATATATTACAATATTATGAGCTTAAAATATGTATTTTTCATGATATTTATGTATCAATTTTATTCCTAAAAACAACGTTTTATCAAGTGTTTTAATATATTTTTGAAGGGCTAAAAAATGTCCAAAATTGATATTATTCAGCCCTTTTTTTGATAGAGAAATTCAAAATGTGGAATTATAGTTGTTTTCGTTAGAAAATGCTATTTTAAACTACTGTAAGCTTGTAATAGGAGTTTGAGACTCTATATTGTGATACAATTGTATATTATACGTGTTTTTCATAGTTTCTTCTTAATTGTGGTGTTATATCATTAATAGAAGGTATTTACCTTATGATAATGCATTATACCCTCAAAATATGTTCTTTTCAATGATTTTAGCTAGTTATCGGTGATATATAGCTGTTTTCCTACAAATTGAAGTATAAAATCCTCTTTTTAGAATAATTTGCACCTATAAGTAGCTTACATTACATTAAGCTATTAAATAGAAGAGTAAGAGGTTATTTATTGTGATATAATGGTATATTGCAAGTGTTTTTCATAGTTTCTTGTAAACTGTAGCGTTATTGTATATATACAAGTAGCTTTACTTATCATATTGCTATAAACCCATAAAATGTAGTGTTTTCAATGATATTAGCTATTTATCGGTGATATATAGCTGTTTTCCTACAAATTGAAGTATACAATCCTTTTTTTAGAATAATTTGCAAATATAAGTAGCTTTTATTACATTAAGCTAATAAATAGAAAAGTAAGAGGTTATTTATTGTGGTATAACGGTATATTGCAAGCGTTTTTCATAGTTTCTTGTAAACTGTAGCGTTATTGTATATATACAAGTAGCTTTACTTATCATATTGCTATAAACCCATAAAAGGTAGTGTTTTCAATGATATTAGCTATTTATCGGTGATATATAGCTGTTTTCCTACAAATTGAAGTAAAAAATTATCTTTTTAGAATAATTTGCATCTATAAGTAGCTTACATTACATTAAGCTATTAAATAGAAGAGTAGGAGGTTATTTATTGTGATATAACGGTATATTGCAGGTATTTTTCATAGTTTCTTGTAAACTGTAGCGTTATTGTATATATACAAGTAGTTTTACTTATCATAGTGCTATAAACCCATAAAATGTAGTGTTTTCAATGATATTAGCTATTTATCGGTGATATATAGCTGTTTTCCTACAAATTGATGTATACAATTCTTTTTTTAGAATAATTTGCACCTATAAGTAGCTTACATTACATTAAGCTAATAAATAGAAGAGTAAGAGGTTATTTATTGTGATATAACGGTATATTGCGAGCGTTTTTTATAGTTTCTTGTAAATTGTAGCGTTATTGTATATATACAAGTAGTTTTACTTATTATATTGCTATAAACCCATAAAATGTAGTGTTTTCAATGATTTTAGTTAGTTATCAGTGATATATAGCTATTTTCCTACAAATTGAAGTATAGAATCCTTTTTTTGAATAATTTGCACCTACAAGTAGCTTACATTACATTAAGCTATTAAATAGAAGAGTAAGAGGTTATTTATTGTGATGTAATGGTATATTGCAAGCGTTTTTCATAGTTTCTTGTAAACTGTAGCGTTATTGTATATATACAAGTAGTTTTACTTATCATATTGCTATAAACCCATAAAATGTAGTGTTTTCAATGATATTAGCTATTTATCGGTGATATATAGCTGTTTTCCTACAAATTGAAGTATACAATCTTTTTTTTAGAATAATTTGCACCTATAAGTAGCTTACATTACATTAAGCTAATAAATAGAAGAGTAAGAGGTTATTTATTGTGATATAACGGTATATTGCAAGCGTTTTACATAGTTTCTTGTAAATTGTAGCGTTATTGCATATATACAAGTAGTTTTACTTACTATATTGCTATAAACCCATAAAATGTAGTGTTTTCAATGATTTTAGCTAGTTATCAGTGATATATAGCTATTTTCCTACAAATTGACGTATAAAATCCTTTTTTTAGAATAATTTGCACCTATAAGTAGCTTACATTACATTAAGCTATTAAATAGAAGAGTAAATGGTTATTTATTGTGATATAACGGTATATTGCAAGCGTTTTTCATAGTTTCTTTTAAACTGTAGCGTTATTGTATATATACAAGTAGTTTTACTTATCATATTGCTATAAACCCATAAAATGTAGTGTTTTCAATGATATTAGCTATTTATTGGTGATATATAGCTGTTTTCCTACAAATTGAAGTATAAAATCCTCTTTTTCGAATAATTTGCACCTATAAGTAGCTTACATTACATTAATCTATTAAATAAAAGAGTAAGAGGTTATTTATTCTGATATAACGGTATATTGCAAGCGTTTTTCATAGTTTCTTCTAAACTGTAGCGTTATTGTATATATACAAGTAGTTTTACTTATTATAATGCTATAAACCCGTAAAATGTAGTGTTTTTAATGATATTAGCTATTTATCGGTGATATATATCTGTTTTCCTACAAATTGAAGTATACAATTTTTTTTTTAGAATAATTTGCATCTATAAGTAGCTTGTATTACATTAAGCTATTAAATAGAAGAGTAAGAGGTTATTTATTGTGATATAACGGTAGAATTGCAAGCGTTTTTAACATAGTTTCTTGTAACTGTAGCGTTATTGTATATATACAGTAGCTTTAACTTATCATATTGCAAATAAACCTCATAAGGTAGTGATTTCATTCAATGATATTAGCTATTTCTTTCGGTGTATATAAGCTGTTTTCCTACAAATTGAGTAGTAAAATTATCTGTTTAGAATATTTGCAACTATAAGTAGCTTTACATTACATTAAGCTATTAAATAGAAGATAAGTGGTTATTTATGTGATTAACGTTATTGCAAAGCGTTTTTTCATCAATAGTTTTCGTGTAAACTGTAGCGTTATTGTATATATACAAGTAGTTTTTCTTATCCTATATTGCTATAACCCATAAATGTAGTTTTTTCAAATGATATAGCTATTTATCGTGATATTAGCTGTTTTCCTACAATTTAAGTATACATCCTTTTTTTAGAATAATTTGCACTATAAGTAAGCTTACATTACATTAAGCTAATAAATAGAAATAAGAGGTTATTTATTATATTATCACGGTAATAATTGCAAGCTTTTTCATAGTTTCTTGTAACTGTAGCGTTTATTGTATATATACGAAGTAGCTTTACTTGTCCAATTGGCTGTAACCCATAGAATGTAGTGTTTTTCAATGATATTAGCTATTTATCGTGATAATAGCTGTTTTTCTACGAATTGAAGTATAAAATTTATCCTTTTTAGAATATTTGCACCTATAGTACTTAACTTACATTAAGCTATTAAAAGACGATAGAGGTTATTTATTGTGATATAACGGTATATTTCAAGCGTTTATGATAGTTTTCTTTTAAACGTAGCGTTTATTGTATGTATACAAGTATTTTACTTATGATATTGTATAACAACCCCGTAAAAAAAGTGTTTTCATGATATTAGCTAGCTCTTTATAGTCGGTGATATATATGCTGATTTCCTACAATTGACGTATAAATCCTCTTTTTAGAATAATTTGCACTATAGTAGCAGTTACATACATTAAGCTATTAAATAGAAGAGTCGAGGTTATTTATTGTGATATAATGGTATATTGCAAGCGTTTTTCATAGTTTCTTCTAACTGTACCGTTATTGTATATATACTATTATTTTCTTATTATTATTGCTATAACCCATAAAATGGTAGTGTTTTCAATGATTTTAAGCTAGTTATCAGTGATCTATAGCTTTTTTCCTACAATTGAAGTATAAAAATCCCTTTTAGAATATTTCGCACCTATAAGTACTTACATTACATTAAGCTAATAAAATAGAAGAGTAGAGTTATTTATTGTGATTAACTGTATATTGCAAATCGTTTTTCATAGTTTCTTGTAAATCTGTAGGTTTATTGTATAGAATACAATGTAGTTTTACTTATTATTTGCTATCACCCAATAAAAGTAGTGGTTTTTCATGATTCTAGCTATTTATCAGTGATATATAGCTATTTTACTACAAATTGAAGTATAATCCTCTTTTTAGAATAATTTGTGCACCTTAGACTAGCTTAATTACATAAGCTATTAAATAGAAGAGTAAATGGTTATTTATTGTGATATAACAGTATATTGCAAGTGTTTTTTCATAGTTTCTTGTAAACTGTAGCGTTATTGTATATATACAAGTAGCTTTACTTATCATATTGGTATAAACCCATAAAATGTATGTTTTCAATGATATTCGCTATTTTTATCGGTGATATATCGCTGTTTTCCTACAAATGTAAGTATAAATCCTACTTTTTAGAATATTTGCATCTATAAGTATCTTACATTACATTAAGCTTTTAAATAGAAGATAAGAGGTTATTATTGTGATATAAACCGGTATATTGCAAGCGTTTTTCACATATTTTCTTCTAACTGTAGCGTTATTGTATATATACAGTAGTTTTACTTACTATATTGCTGTAAATCCATAAACTGTAGTGTTTTCATGAGTTTAGCTAGTTATTCAGTGATATATATCTGTTTTCCTACAAATAAATTATAAAATCCTCTTGTTTAGAAGAATTTGCACCTATAAGTAGCTTACATTACATTAATCTATTAATAGAAAGAGGTAAGACGGTTAGTTATTTTGATATAACGGTGATATTGCAAGCGTTTTTCATAGTTTTCTTGTAAACTGTAGCGTTATTGTATATATACCAATAGTTTTACTTATCCTATTTCTATAAACCTATAAAATGTAGTGTTTTCAATAATATTAGCATTTATCGGTGATATATAGCTGTTTTCCTACAAATTGAGAATACACCTTTTGTTAGAATACTTTGCCCTATAAGTAGCTTACATTACATTAACTAATAATAGACGAGTATAGGTTATTTAATTGTGATTAATGGTATATTGCAGCGTTTTTCATAGTTTCTTGTAAACTTTAGCGTTATTGTATATATCAAGTAGTTTTTACTTTCATTTCTATAACCCTTAATTAAGTGTTTTCCATGATATTAGCTATTTAATCGGTGATTATAGCTATTTTCCTACAATTGAAGTATACAATAATCTTTTTAGCTTAATTTGCACCTATAGTAGCTTACATTTACATTAAGGTATAAAGAAGGTAAGAGATTTTTATGTTGATATAACGGTATATTGCAAGCGTTTTTCATAGTTCTTCTAAACTGACGTTTTATTGTATATATACAAGTAGTTTTTAATTACTATTTCTAAAATCCATACAAATTTAGTGTTTTTTCAATGATTAGCTATTGATCGGTGATATATGCTGTTTTTCCTACAAATTTAGTCTAAACCTCTTTTTAGAATATTGACCTATAAGTAGCTTACATTACATTAAGCTATTAATAGAAGAGTAAGAGGTTATTTATTGTGCTATAACGGTATATTTCAAGCGTGTTCATAGTTTCTTGTAAAACTGTAAGCGTTATTGTATATATACAAGTAGTTTTACTTATCATGTGCTATAAAACCCTTAAAATGTAGTGTTTTTCAATAATATTAGCAATTTTCGGTGATATATGCTGTTTTCCTCAAATTGAAGATACATCCTTTTTTTTAGATTAATTTTTGCACCTATAAGTAGCTTACATTACATTAAGCTAATAAATAGAAGATAAGAAGGTTTTTATTGTGATATATGGTATATTGCAAGCGTTTTTTCATAGTTTCCTTGTAAACTGTAGGTGATTGTATATAGACAAGTAGTTTTCTATCCATATTGCTATAAACCCTTAAAATGTAGTGTTTTCAATGATTATTAAGCTATTTATCGGTGATATATAGCTATTTTCCTACAAATTGAAGTATAAAATAATCTTTTTAATTATTTGCACTATAAGTGCGTACATTTACTTAAGGTATTAAATAGAATAGTAAAGAGGATATTTTAAATTGTGATATACGGTATATTGCAAGCGTTTTTCATAGTTTCTTCTAAACTGTAGCGTTTTATTGTATATATACAAGTAGTTTTACTTATTAGATTGACTAAGACCCTATAAATGTAGTGTTTTTCAATGATATTTGCTATAACTTCGGTGATATATACCTGTTTTCCAACAAATTGAAGTATAAATCCTTTTATAGAATTTTGTACTATAGTAGCTTACATTACATTAACTTATTAAATAGAGGAGTAAGAGTTTTTATTGGATATAACCGGTATATTGCACGCTTTTTCATAGTTTCTCTAAACTGTAGCGGTTTATTGTATTATACAAGTAGTTTACTTATTATATTGCTATAAACCCATAAATGTAGTGGTTTTCAAATGATTGTAGCTAGTTTCAGTGATATATATCTGTTTTCCTACAAATATGAGTATAAAATCCTCTTTTTAGAATCATTTGCACCTATAAGTAGCTTACATTACATTAAGCTAATAAATAGAAGAGTAATAGGTTATTTATTGTGATTAACGGTATATTGCAAGCGTTTTTCATAGTTTCTTGTAAACTGTAGAATTATTGTATATATACAAGTAGTTTTACTTATCATATTGCTATAAACCCATAAAATGTAGTGTTTTCAATGATTTTAGCTAGTTATCAGTGAAGAGTTGTTTTTTTCTACAAATTGAAGTATATTTCTTTATATCTGTAGCTTAATAGCTTTTTATATTTTCTACAACTATATTTTACAAAATTAATAGCTAGAAATATGTATTTTTCATGAAATTTAGATATCAATTTTAATCTTAAAAACAATGTTTTTTCAAGTATTTTAATGTATTTTTGAAGGGCTAAATAATATCGAAATTTGACATTATTCAGCACTTATACACAACTATATTTAACAATGTTATGAGCTAAAAATATGTATTTTTCATGAAATTTAGGTATCAATTTTAATCTTAAAAACAACGTTTTTTCAAGTGTTTTAATGTATTTTTGAAAGCCTAAAAAATGTCGAAATTTGACATTATTCAGCACTTTAACACAACTATATTTTACAATATTATGAGCTTAAAATATGTATTTTTCATGAAATTTATGTATCAATTTTATTCCTAAAAACAACGTTTTTTCAAGTGTTTTAATGTATTTTTGAAAGCCTAAAAAATGTCGAAAATTGACATTATTCAGCCCTTTTTTTGATAGAGAAATTTAAAATATGGAATTATAGTTGTTTTCGTTAGAAAATGCTATTTTAAACTACTGTAAGCTTATAATAGGAGTTTGAGACTCTATATTGTGATACAATTGTATATTATACGTGTTTTTAATAGTTTCTTCTTAATTGTGGTGTTATATCATTAATAGAAGGTATTTACCTTATGATAATGCATTATACCCTCAAAATATGTTCTTTTCAAAGATTTTAGCTAGTTATCGGTGATATATAGCTGTTTTCCTACAAATTGAAGTATACAATCCTTTTTTTAGAATAATTTGCACCTATAAGTAGCTTACATTACATTAAGCTATTAAATAGAAGAGTAAGAGGTTATTTATTGTGATATAACGGTGTATTGCAAGCGTTTTTCATAGTTTCTTGTAAACTGTAGCGTTATTGTATATATACAAGTAGTTTTACTTATCATATTGCTATAAACCTATAAAATGTAGTGTTTTCAATAATATTAGCAATTTATCGGTGATATATAGCTGTTTTCCTACAAATTGAAGAATACAATCCTTTTGTTAGAATAATTTGCACCTATAAGTAGCTTACATTACATTAAGCTAATAAATAGAAGAGTAAGAGGTTATTTATTGTGATATAATGGTATATTGCAAGCGTTTTTCATAGTTTCTTGTAAACTGTAGCGTTATTGTATATATACAAGTAGTTTTACTTATCATATTGCTATAAACCCTTAAAATGTAGTGTTTTCAATGATATTAGCTATTTATCGGTGATATATAGCTATTTTCCTACAAATTGAAGTATAAAATAATCTTTTTAGATTAATTTGCACCTATAAGTAGCTTACATTACATTAAGGTATTAAATAGAAGAGTAAGAGGATATTTATTGTGATATAACGGTATATTGCAAGCGTTTTTCATAGTTTCTTCTAAACTGTAGCGTTATTGTATATATACAAGTAGTTTTAATTACTATATTGCTATAAATCCATAAAATGTAGTGTTTTCAATGATTTTAGCTATTTATCGGTGATATATAGCTGTTTTCCTACAAATTGAAGTATAAAATCCTCTTTTTAGAATAATTTGCACCTATAAGTAGCTTACATTACATTAAGCTATTAAATAGAAGAGTAAGAGGTTATTTATTGTGATATAACGGTATATTGCAAGCGTTTTTCATAGTTTCTTGTAAACTGTAGCGTTATTGTATATATACAAGTAGTTTTACCTATTATATTGCTAAAAACCCATAAATTGTAGTGTTTTCAATAATATTAGCAATTTATCGGTGATATATAGCTGTTTTCCTACAAATTGAAGAATACAATCCTTTTTTTAGAATAATTTGCACCTATAAGTAGCTTACATTACATTAAGCTAATAAATAGAAGAGTAAGAGGTTATTTATTGTGATATAATGGTATATTGCAAGCGTTTTTCATAGTTTCTTGTAAACTGTAGCGTTATTGTATATATACAAGTAGTTTTACTTATCATATTGCTATAAACCCTTAAAATGTAGTGTTTTCAATGATATTAGCTATTTATCGGTGATATATAGCTATTTTCCTACAAATTGAAGTATAAAATAATCTTTTTAGATTAATTTGCACCTATAAGTAGCTTACATTACATTAAGGTATTAAATAGAAGAGTAAGAGGATATTTATTGTGATATAACGGTATATTGCAAGCGTTTTTCATAGTTTCTTCTAAACTGTAGCGTTATTGTATATATACAAGTAGTTTTAATTACTATATTGCTATAAATCCATAAAATGTAGTGTTTTCAATGATTTTAGCTATTTATCGGTGATATATAGCTGTTTTCCTACAAATTGAAGTATAAAATCCTCTTTTTAGAATAATTTGCACCTATAAGTAGCTTACATTACATTAAGCTATTAAATAGAAGAGTAAGAGGTTATTTATTGTGATATAACGGTATATTGCAAGCGTTTTTCATAGTTTCTTGTAAACTGTAGCGTTATTGTATATATACAAGTAGTTTTACTTATCATATTGCTATAAACCCATAAAATGTAGTGTTTTCAATAATATTAGCAATTTATCGGTGATATATAGCTGTTTTCCTACAAATTGAAGAATACAATCCTTTTTTTAGAATAATTTGCACCTATAAGTAGCTTACATTACATTAAGCTAATAAATAGAAGAGTAAGAGGTTATTTATTGTGATATAATGGTATATTGCAAGCGTTTTTCATAGTTTCTTGTAAACTGTAGCGTTATTGTATATATACAAGTAGTTTTACTTATCATATTGCTATAAACCCTTAAAATGTAGTGTTTTCAATGATATTAGCTATTTATCGGTGATATATAGCTATTTTCCTACAAATTGAAGTATAAAATAATCTTTTTAGATTAATTTGCACCTATAAGTAGCTTACATTACATTAAGGTATTAAATAGAAGAGTAAGAGGATATTTATTGTGATATAACGGTATATTGCAAGCGTTTTTCATAGTTTCTTCTAAACTGTAGCGTTATTGTATATATACAAGTAGTTTTACTTATTATATTGCAATAAACCCATAAAATGTAGTGTTTTCAATGATATTAGCTATTTATCGGTGATATATAGCTGTTTTCCAACAAATTGAAGTATAAAATCCTCTTTTTAGAATAATTTGTACCTATAAGTAGCTTACATTACATTAAGCTATTAAATAGAGGAGTAAGAGGTTATTTATTGTGATATAACGGTATATTGCACGCGTTTTTCATAGTTTCTTCTAAACTGTAGCGTTATTATATATATACAAGTAGTTTTACTTATTATATTGCTATAAACCCATAAAATGTAGTGTTTTCAATGATTTTAGCTAGTTATCAGTGATATATAGCTGTTTTCCTACAAATTGAAGTATAAAATCCTCTTTTTAGAATAATTTGCACCTATAAGTAGCTTACATTACATTAAGCTAATAAATAGAAGAGTAATAGGTTATTTATTGTGATATAACGGTATATTGCAAGCGTTTTTCATAGTTTCTTGTAAACTGTAGAATTATTGTATATATACAAGTAGTTTTACTTATCATATTGCTATAAACCCATAAAATGTAGTGTTTTCAATTATTTTAGCTAGTTATCAGTGAAGAGTTTTTTTTTTCTACAAATTGAAGTATATTTCTTTATATCTGTAGCTTAATAGCTTTTTATATTTGCTACAACTATATTTTACAAAATTAATAGCTAGAAATATGTATTTTTCATGAAATTTAGATATCAATTTTAATCTTAAAAACAATGTTTTTTCAAGTATTTTAATGTATTTTTGAAGGGCTAAATAATATCGAAATTTGACATTATTCAGCACTTATACACAACTATATTTAACAATGTTATGAGCTAAAAATATGTATTTTTCATGAAATTTAGGTATCAATTTTAATCTTAAAAACAACGTTTTTTCAAGTGTTTTAATGTATTTTTGAAAGCCTAAAAAATGTCGAAATTTGACATTATTCAGCACTTTAACACAACTATACTTTTCAATATTATGAGCTTAAAATATGTATTTTTCATGAAATTTATGTATCAATTTTATTCCTAAAAACAACGTTTTTTCAAGTGTTTTAATGTATTTTTGAAGGGCTAAAAAATTTCAAAAATTGACATTATTCAGCCCTTTTTTTGATAGAGAAATTCAAAATGTGGAATTATAGTTGTTTTCGTTAGAAAATGCTATTTTAAACTACTGTAAGCTTATAATAGGAGTTTGAGACTCTATATTGTGATAAAATTGTATATTATACGTGTTTTTAATAGTTTCTTCTTAATTGTGGTGTTATATCATTAATAGAAGGTATTTACCTTATGATAATGCATTATACCCTCAAAATATGTTCTTTTCAATGATTTTAGCTAGTTATCGGTGATATATAGCTGTTTTCCTACAAATTGAAGTATACAATCCTTTTTTTAGAATAATTTGCACCTATAAGTAGCTTACATTACATTAAGCTATTAAATAGAAGAGTAGGAGGCTATTTATTGTGATATAACGGTATATTGCAAGCGTTTTTCATAGTTTCTTGTAAACTGTAGCGTTATTGTATATATACAAGTACTTTTACTTATCATATTGCTATAAACCCATAAAATGTAGTGTTTTCAATGATATTAGCTATTTATCGGTGATATATAGCTGTTTTCCTACAAATTGAAGTATACAATCCTTTTTCTAGAATAATTTGCACCTATAAGTAGCTTACATTACATTAAGCTAATAAATAGAAAATAAGAGGTTATTTATTATAGTATAACGGTATATTGCAAGTGTTTTTCATAGTTTCTTGTAAACTGTAGCGTTATTGTATATATACAAGTAGCTTTACTTATCATATTGCTGTAAACCCTTAAAATGTAGTGTTTTCAATGATATTAGCTATTTATCGGTGATATATAGCAGTTTTCCTACAAATTGAAGAATACAATCCTTTTGTTAGAATAATTTGCACCTATAAGTAGCTTACATTACATTAAGCTATTAAATAGATCAGTAGGAGGTTATTTATTGAGATATAACGGTATATTGCAAGCGTTTTTCATAGTTTCTTTTAAACTGTAGCGTTATTGTATATATACAAGTAGTTTTACTTATGATATTGTTATAAACCCATAAAATGTAGTGTTTTCAATGATATTAGCTCTTTATCGGTGATATATAGCTGATTTCCTACAAATTGAAGTATAAAATCCTCTTTTTAGAATAATTTGCACCTATAAGTAGCTTACATTACATTAAGCTATTAAATAGAAGAGAAAGAGGTTATTTATTGTGATATAACCGTATATTGCAAGCGTTTTTCATAGTTTCTTCTAAACTGTAGCGTTATTGTATATATACAAGTAGTTTTACTTATTATATTGCAATAAACCCATAAAATGTAGTGTTTTCAATGATATTAGCTATTTATCGGTGATATATAGCTGTTTTCCAACAAATTGAAGTATAAAATCCTCTTTTTAGAATAATTTGTACCTATAATTAGCTTACATTACATTAAGCTATTAAATAGAAGAGTAAGAGGTTATTTATTGTGATATAATGGTATATTGCAAGCGTTTTTCATAGTTTCTTCTAAACTGTACCGTTATTGTATATATACAAGTAGTTTTACTTATTATATTGCTATAAACCCATAAAATGTAGTGTTTTCAATGATTTTAGCTAGTTATCAGTGATATATAGCTGTTTTCCTACAAATTGAAGTATAAAATCCTCTTTTTAGAATAATTTGCACCTATAAGTAGCTTACATTACATTAAGCTATTAAATAGAAGAGTAAGAGGTTATTTATTGTGATATAACGGTATATTGCAAGCGTTTTTCATAGTTTCTTGTAAACTGTAGCGTTATTGTATATATACAAGTAGTTTTACTTATCATATTGCTATAAACCCATAAAATGTAGTGTTTTCAATAATATTAGCAATTTATCGGTGATATATAGCTGTTTTCCTACAAATTGAAGAATACAATCCTTTTTTTAGAATAATTTGCACCTATAAGTAGCTTACATTACATTAAGCTAATAAATAGAAGAGTAGGAGGTTATTTATTGTGAAATAATGGTATATTGCAAGCGTTTTTCATAGTTTCTTGTAAACTGTAGCGTTATTGTATATATACAAGTAGTTTTACTTATCATATTGCAATAAACCCATAAAATGTAGTGTTTTCAATGATATTAGCTATTTATCGGTGATATATAGCTGTTTTCCAACAAATTGAAGTATAAAATCCTCTTTTTAGAATAATTTGTACCTATAAGTAGCTTACATTACATTAAGCTATTAAATAGAGGAGTAAGAGGTTATTTATTGTGATATAACGGTATATTGCAAGCGTTTTTCATAGTTTCTTCTAAACTGTAGCGTTATTGTATATATACAAGTAGTTTTACTTATTATATTGCTATAAACCCATAAAATGTAGTGTTTTCAATGATTTTAGCTAGTTATCAGTGATATATAGCTGTTTTCCTACAAATTGAAGTATAAAATCCTCTTTTTAGAATAATTTGCACCTATAAGTAGCTTACATTACATTAAGCTAATAAATAGAAGAGTAATAGGTTATTTATTGTGATATAACGGTATATTGCAAGCGTTTTTCATAGTTTCTTGTAAACTGTAGAATTATTGTATATATACAAGTAGTTTTACTTATCATATTGCTATAAACCCATAAAATGTAGTGTTTTCAATGATTTTAGCTAGTTATCAGTGATGAGTTTTTTTTTTCTACAAATTGAAGTATATTTCTTTATATCTGTAGCTTAATAGCTTTTTATATTTGATACAACTATATTTTACAAAATTAATAGCTAGAATTATGTATTTTTCATGAAATTTAGATATCAATTTTAATCTTAAAAACAATGTTTTTTCAAGTATTTTAATGTATTTTTGAAGGGCTAAATAATATCGAAATTTGACATTATTCAGCACTTATACACAACTATATTTAACAATGTTATGAGCTAAAAATATGTATTTTTCATGAAATTTAGGTATCAATTTTAATCTTAAAAACAACGTTTTTTCAAATGTTTTAATGTATTTTTGAAAGCCTAATAAATGTCGAAATTTGACATTATTCAGCACTTTAACACAACTATATTTTACAATATTATGAGCTTAAAATATGTATTTTTCATGAAATTTATGTATCAATTTTATTCCTAAAAACAACGTTTTTTCAAGTGTTTTAATGTATTTTTGAAGGGCTAAAAAATTTCGAAAATTGACATTATTCAGCCCTTTTTTTGATAGAGAAATTCAAAATGTGGAATCATAGTTGTTTTCGTTAGAAAATGCTATTTTAAACTACTGTAAGCTTATAATAGGAGTTTGAGACTCTATATTGTGATAAAATTGTATATTATACGTGTTTTTAATAGTTTCTTCTTAATTGTGGTGTTATATCATTAATAGAAGGTATTTACCTTATGATAATGCATTATACCCTCAAAATATGTTCTTTTCAATGATTTTAGCTAGTTATCGGTGATATATAGCTGTTTTCCTACAAATTGAAGTATACAATCCTTTTTTTAGAATAATTTGCACCTATAAGTAGCTTACATTACATTAAGCTATTAAATAGAAGAGTAGGAGGTTATTTATTGTGATATAACGGTATATTGCAAGCGTTTTTCATAGTTTCTTGTAAACTGTAGCGTTATTGTATATATACAAGTACTTTTACTTATCATATTGCTATAAACCCATAAAATGTAGTGTTTTCAATGATATTAGCTATTTATCGGTGATATATAGCTGTTTTCCTACAAATTGAAGTATAAAATCCTCTTTTTAGAATAATTTGCACCTATAAGTTGCTTACATTACATTAAGCTATTAAATAAAAGAGTAAGAGGTTATTTATTGTGATATAACGGTATATTGCAAACGTTTTTTATAGTTTCTTCTAAACTGTAGCGTTATTGTATATATATACAAGTAGTTTTACTTAGTATATTGCTATAAACCCATAATATGTAGTGTTTTCAATGATTTTAGCTAGTTATCAGTGATATATAGCTGTTTTCCTACAAATTGAATTATAAAATCCTTTTTTTAGAATAATTTGCACCTTTAAGTAGCTTACATTACATTAAGCTTTTACATAGAAGAGTAAGAGGTTATTTATTGTGATATAACGGTATATTGCAAGCGTTTTTCATAGTTTCTTGTAAACTGTAGCGTTATTGTATATATACAAGTAGTTTTACTTATCCTATTGGTATAAACCCATAAAATGTAGTTTTTTCAATTATATTAGCTATTTATCGGTGATATATGGCTGTTTTCCTACAAATTGAAGTATAAAATCCTCTTTTTCGAATAATTTGCACCTATAAGTAGCTTACATTACATTAAGCTATTAAATAGAAGAGTAGGAGGTTATTTTTATTTTGATATAACGGTATATTGCAAGCGTTTTTCATAGTTTCTTCTAAACTATAGCGTTATTGTATATATACAAGTAGTTTTACTTATTATATTGCTATAAACCCATAAAATGTAGTGTTTTCAATGATTTTAGCTAGTTTTCAGTGATATATAGCTGTTTTCCTACAAATTGAAGTATAAAATCCTTTTTTTAGAATAATTTGCACCTATAAGTAGCTTACATTACATTAAGCTAATAAATAGAAGAGTAATAAGTTATTTATTGTGATATACCGGTATATTGCAAGCGTTTTTCATAGTTTCTTGTAAACTGTAGCGTTATTGTATATATACAAGTAGTTTTACTTATCATATTGCTATAAACCCATAAAATGTAGTGTTTTCAATGATTTTAGCTAGTTATCAGTGAAGAGTTTTTTTTTTTCTACAAATTGAAGTATATTTCTTTATATCTGTAGCTAAATAGCTTTTTATATTTGCTACAACTATATTTTACAAAATTAATAGCTAAATATATGTATTTTTCATGAAATTTAGATATCAATTTTAATCTTAAAAACAATGTTTTTTCAAGTATTTTAATGTATTTTTGAAAGGCTATATAAAGTCGAAATTTGACATTATTCAGCACTTATACACAACTATATTTAACAATATTATGAGCTAAAAATATGTATTTTTCATGAAATTTAGGTATCAATTTTAATCTTAAAAACAACGTTTTTTCAAGTGTTTTAATGTATTTTTGAAAGCCTAAAAAATGTCGAAATTTGACATTATTCAGCACTTTTACACAACTATAATTTACAATATTATGAGCTTAAAATGGTATTTTTCATGAAATTTATGTATCAATTTTATTCCTAAAAACAACGTTTTTTCAAGTGTTTTAATGTATTTTTGAAAGCCTAAAAAATGTCGAAAATTGACATTATTCAGCCCTTTTTTTGATAGAGAAATTTAAAATATGGAATTATAGTTGTTTTCGTTAGAAAATGCTATTTTAAACTACTGTAAGCTTATAATAGGAGTTTGAGACTCTATATTGTGATACAATTGTATATTATACGTGTTTTTAATAGTTTCTTCTTAATTGTGGTGTTATATCATTAATAGAAGGTATTTACCTTATGATAATGCATTATACCCTCAAAATATGTTCTTTTCAATGATTTTAGCTAGTTATCGGTGATATATAGCTGTTTTCCTACAAATTGAAGTATACAATCCTTTTTTTAGAATAATTTGCACCTATAAGTAGCTTACATTACATTAAGCTATTAAATAGAAGAGTAAGAGGTTATTTATTGTGATATAACGGTATATTGCTAGCGTTTTTCATAGTTTTTTGTAAACTGTAGCGTTATTGTATATATACAAGTAGTTTTACTTATCATATTGCTATAAACCCATAAAATGTAGTGTTTTCAATGATATTAGCTATTTATAGGTGATATATAGCTGTTTTCCTACAAATTGAAGTATACAATCCTTTTTTTAGAATTATTTGCACCTATAAGTAGCTTACATTACATTAAGCTAATAAATAGAAGAGTAAGAGGTTATTTATTGTGATATAACGGTATATTGCAAGCGTTTTTCATAGCTTCTTGTAAACTGTAGCGTTATTGTATATATACAAGTAGTTTTACTTATCATATTGCTATAAACCCATAAAATGTAGTGTTTTCAATGATATTAGCTATTTATCGGTGATATATAGCTATTTTCCTACAAATTGAAGTATAAAATCCTTTTTTTAGAATAATTTGCACCTATAAGTAGCTTACATTACATTAAGCTATTAAATAGAAGAGTAAGAGGTTATTTATTGTGATATAACGGTATATTGCAAGCGCTTTTCATAGTTTCTTCTAAACTGAGCTTTATTGATATATCAAGTAGTTTTACTTATTTATAGCTATAAATCCATAAAATGTGTTTTTCAATATTTTACTTTTTATGGGTGATAATATGTTTTCCTAAAATTTTGAAGTAAACAATCCTTTTTTTAGAAAAAATTTGCACTTAAGTATTTACATTACATTAACTAAAAATAGAAGAGTAAGGGGTTATTATTGTGATATAACGGTGTATTGCAAGCTTTTTCACAGTTTTTTGAAAAACCGTAGCGTTTTGTATTTACAATTTTTTTTACTTATCTTTTGCTAAAAACCCCAAAAAATGTGTGTTTTAAATGATATTAGCTTTTTTAGGGTGATATATACTGTTTTCCTAAAAAATTGAAGTATAAAACCCCTTTTTTTAGAAAAATTGCAATAAAGTGTTACATTACATTGGCTAATAAATAAAAAATAAGAGGTTTTTTATTGTATAAAAGGTATATTGCAAGCTTTTTTCATATTTTCTTGAAAAATTTTGTAGCGTTTTTGTATAAAACAATAGCTTTACTTATCTTTTGCTGAAAACCCCAAAAAATGTAGTTTTTAAATAAATTTTACTATTTATGTGATATATAGCTTTTTTCCTACAAATTTGGTATAAAATTATTTTTTTTAGAATAATTTGCAAATAAAGTGCCTACGTTACATTAAGCTTTTAAAATAAAAGATAGGAGGTTTTTATTGTGATAAACGGTATTTGCAAGCGTTTTCATAGTTTCTTGTAAATGTAGCGTTTTTGTATATTACAAGTATTTTTTACTTTGATAGGGTTTAAAAACCCCCTAAAAATGTGTGTTTTAAATGAATTACTATTTATCGGTGTAATGCTATTTCCTACAAATAAAGTAAAAAATCCTTTTTTTAGAAAAAATTTGCACCTTATGTAGCTACATTCTAAGCTATTAAATAAAGAGTAAGAGGTTTTTTATTATGAATAACCGTATATTGCAAGCTTTTTTTCATAGTTTTTTCAAAACTGTACGTTTTTGTTATATACAAGTTTTTACTTATTATATTGCTATAAACCCATAAAATGTAGTGTTTTAATGATTTTAGCTAGTTATCAGTGATATATAGCTGTTTTCCTAAAAATTGAAGTTAAAAATCCTTTTTTTAGAAATTTTGCACCTAAAAGGAGTTTCATTAATTAAGCTAATAAATAAAGAGTAAGAGGTTTTTTATGTGATAAAGGGTATTTGAAAAGGCTTTTTCCATAGTTTTTTGTAATCTGACGTTTTTGATATTACAAGTATTTTTACTTTTTATATTCTAAAAACCCCATAAATTAGTTTTTTCATTGATTTACTAGTTTATCATGATATATAGCTTTTTTTCATCAAATTGAAGTATAAAATCCTCTTTTTTAGAATAATTTGCACTAAAAAGTACTTACTTTTACTTTAAGCATTAAATAGAAAAAATAAATTTTTTTTTGTGATATAACAGTATTTTGAAAGTGTTTTTCGTAGTTTTTTGTAAACTTAGCGTTTTTTGTTTATAAAATATTTTCTTATCATTTTGGGTATAAACCCTAAAATGTATGTTTCAATGATTTTTAGCTATTTATCTTTATATATAGCAATTTCCTAAAAATTTTAAGATAAATCCTTTTTTTAGAATATTTCCCCTAAAGTAGCTACATTACATTAAGCTTTAAAAAAAGGTAAGAGGATCTATTGGAATAAGGGTTTTGCAAATGTTTTTCATAGTTTCTTCAAAACTGACGTTATTGTATATATACGAGTTTACTTACTTATTCTAAAATCCAAAAAATGTAGTGTTTTCATGATTTTAGCTAGTTATCGTGATAAATAGCTTTTTTTCCTACAAATTAAGTAAAAAACCTCTTTTTAGAAAAATTTTTGCACCTAAAGTAGCTTACTTAATTAAGCATTAATAGAAAAAAAATATTATTTATTGTGATATATCGTATATTGAAGGTTTTTTGTAGTTCTTGAAAACTGTACTTTTGATATATACAAGTGTTTTACTTATAAATTTTTGGTTAAACCCTAAAATTATTTTTTAAATGAATTAGCTATTTTCGGTGATATATACAGTTTTCCTAACTTTAAAAAGTAAAAAACCCTTTTTTTAAATATTTGCACCATAATATTTAATTAATTAAGTTTTTAAAATAGAAGAGTAAGAGGTTATCTATTGTGAATAACGGTATATTTGAAAAGTTTTTATTTTCTCTAAACTGTAGCTTTTTGTATAATACAAGTATTTTACTTCTATATTGCTAAAAAATCCAAAAAATGTGTTTTTCAATGTTTTTGCTAGTTATCAGTGTTATGGCTTTTTTCCCTAAAAATTGAAGTATAAAACCTCTTTTAGAATTTTGCACCAAAAATAGTTTACTTTACTTAAACTATTAAATAAAGATTAGAGGTTATTTATTGGATAAAGGGTAATTCAAGCGTTTTTCATATTTTCTTGAAAACGTAGCGTTTTTGTATATATACAAGTATTTTTTACCTATTATTTTGAAAAAACCCAAAAATTTGTAGTGTTTTCAATAATTGCAATTTATCGGTGATATATACTTTTTTCCTACAAATTTAAGAAAAAACCCTTTTTTTTAAATAATTTGCCCCTATAATATTACTTTACATTAAAAGTAATAAATAAAGAGTAAGAGGTTTTTTTGTGAATAAGGTATATTGAAGCTTTTTTTCATATTTTTTTGAAAACGTAGCGTTTTTGTATATATAAAATAGTTTTATTTATCATATTGCTAAAAACCCCTTTAAAATTTTGTTTTTTAAAGATTTAGATTTATCGGTGATAATAGCTATTTTCCTAAAAAATTAAATATAAAATAATTTTTTTAGTTTAATTGACCTATAAAAGTTACTTTACATTAAGGTATTAATAAAGAGTAAGAGGATATTTTTGGATATACGGTATTTGAAAGCTTTTTCAAGTTTCTTGAAACTGTAGTATTTATATACAAGAGTTTTATTATCATATGCTATAAACCCCAAAAAATGTATTTTTCAATGATTTTACTATTATCATGAAGAGTTGTTTTTTTCTACAATTTTTAAGTATATTTCTTAAAATCTGTAGCAAATAGCTTTTATATTGCTACAACTATTTTTACAAAATTATGGCTAAATATAGTATTTTTCATGCATTTAGATACATTTTAATTTTAAAAACAATGTTTTTTAAAGTTTTTAAAATGTTTTTTTAAAAGCTAAAAAGTAAAAATTTGCCATTTTCGCACTTATACACAACTATTTTTAAAAAATATTGAGCTAAAAATTTTTTTTTTCTAAATTTTTAGGTATAAATTTTAATCTTAAAACAATTTTTTTTAAAGTTTTTTTAATGTTTTTAAAAGCCTAAAAATGTCAAAATTTGACTTTTTCAGCACTTTTAATAACTATAAATTAAAATTTTATGAGCTTAAAAATTTATTTTTCATGAATTTAGTATCTTTTTTATTCCAAAAATACAACTTTTTTTTCAAGTTTTTTAATGTTTTATGAAGGGAAAAAAAATGTCGAAAAAAAATTATTCAGCCCTTTTTTTTTGATGGAAAATTAAATTGGGGAATTAAGGGTTTTTTCGTTAAAAAATGCTTTTTAAACTACGAAAGTTATAAAGGGAGTTTGAGACTCTATATTGGAACAATTGTATTTTACGTTTTTAAAAGTTTCTTTTAATTGGTGTTTTATCTTAAAAGAAGGTATTTACCTTTTGATAATGCTTATACCCCAAAAAATTTTTCTTTTCAAAGATTTTTTTAGTTTTCGGGGATATTAGTGTTTTCCACAAATTTAAAATATACAATCCTTTTTTTTGAATAATTTTCACCCTTTAAATATCTTTCATTCATTAACTATTAAATAGAAGAGAAGGGTTTTTTATTTGATAAACGGTATATTGAAACGTTTTTTATAGTTTTTTTGTAACTGTAGCGTTTATTTTATATAACAAGTGTTTTACTTATCAATTGCTATAACCCATAAAATGTAGTGTTTCAAAGATATTTGCTATTTTAGGATTATAGCTGTTTTCTACAAAAATTGAAGTATACAATCCTTTTTTTTGAAATTTTTTCACCTATAAGTAGCTTACTTACATTAAGCAATAAAAAAGAAGATAAGAGGTTATTTTTGTGATATAACGGTTAGCAAGCGTTTTTCATAGCTTTTGTAAACTTAGCGTTATTTTATATATACAAGTAGTTTTACTTTTCATATTTCATAAACCCATAAAAATAGTGTTTTTTAATGATTTACTATTTACGGGATATTAGCTATTTTTTCCCACAAAATTTAAGTATAAAAACCTTTTTTTAGAAAAATTTTTCACCATAATAGCTTACTTTCATTAAGTATTAAAAGAAGAGAAGAGGGGTTTTTTATTTTGTATAAGGGTTTTTGCAGCGTTTTTCAAGTTCTTGTAAACGTAGCGTTATTGTATATATACGTAGTTTTTCTTACATTGCTAAAACCCATAAAGTAGGTTTTCCCTTTATATTAGATTTATCGGGATATAACGTTTTCTAAAATTGAAGTATACAATCCTTTTTTTTGAATAATTTTCCCTATAAAAGCTTAATTACATTAACTAATAAAAGAAGGTAAGAGGTTTTTTATTTTGATATAAAGTATATTTTG
Source organism: Chionoecetes opilio (assembly GCA_016584305.1). NCBI lineage: Eukaryota > Metazoa > Arthropoda > Malacostraca > Decapoda > Majidae > Chionoecetes > Chionoecetes opilio. The sequence continues at coordinate 97,527 of JACEEZ010016411.1, forward strand.
GGCGTTTTTTTTTAGTTTCTTGTAAATTGTAGCGTTATTTTATATTACTAGTTTTACTTATTTATTTCTATAAACCCATAAAAAGTAGGTTTTTATGATTATAGTTTGTTATCAGGTATAAGCTATTTTCCCACAAATTGAAAGGGATAGAATCCTTTTTTAGAATAATTTGCCCTATAAACTTACTTTCTTAAGCATTAATGAAGATAAAGGTTATTTATTGGAATAAAGGGGATTGCAAGCGTTTTCATAGTTTCTTTTAAACCCTAGCGTTATTGTATATAACAAGTGTTTTTCTTTTCATATTCTTAACCCATAAAAAGTGTGTTTTCAATATATTAGCATTTATCGGGGATATATGCTGTTTTCCTACAAAAGAAATATACATTTTTTTTTAGAATAATTTTCAAATAAAATAGCTTCATTTCATTTAAACAATAATAGAAAGTAAGAGGTTATTTATTGGGGTATAACGGGTTTTTGCAAGCGTTTTTCATAATTTTTTGTAACTGTAGCGTTATTGTATATAAATGTAGCTTACTTTCATTTGCTAAAACCCATAAAAAGGGTGTTTTTTAATGAATAGCTATTTTTTTGGTGAATATAGCATTTTTTCCCACAATTGAAGTTAAAAATTTTCTTTTGAATAAATTTTCACCTATAAGTAGTTTACATTTTTTAAGCTAATAAAAAGAGGTGGAGGTTTTTTATTTTGATATAAAGGTATATTGCAAGTATTTTTCAAGTTTTTTTGTAACTGTAGCGTTTTGTATTAACAAATATTTACTTATCATATTCTATAAACCCAAAATGTAGGTTTTCCTTTATATTAGTATTTATCGGGGAAAAATTTGCTGTTTTCCCACAAATTGAAGTATCATCCTTTTTTAGAATAATTTGCCCCTAAAAGTAGCTTTTCATTTTCATTTAACTAAAAATAGAAAGAAGAGGTTTTTAGTGATATAACGGTATATTTTGAGCTTTTTTATAGTTTCTTGCAAAATTTTAGCGTTTTGTATATATACAAATGTTTTACTTTTTTAAAACTATAAAACCATAAAATGTTGTTTTTAAAGTTTAGTTAGTTTTTCAGTAATTATACTATTTTCCTACAAAATTGACGTTAAAAATCCTTTTTTTTTAAAAATTTTTCACTATAAGACTTTCATTTTATTAAACTATTAAATAGAGAGTAAAGGTTTTTATTGTGATATAAAGGTGTATTGCAAGCGTTTTTCTAGTTTCTTGTAAAACCCTAGCGTTATTTATATATACAAGTAGTTTTTTCTTATATATTTCTTAAACCATAAATGTGTGTTTTCAATATTTAGCATTTTTTTGGTGATATTAGCTGTTTTTTCCCACAAATTTAATATAAATCCTTTTTTTTTGAAAAATTTTCAAATATAAATACTTACTTACATTGGCAATAAAAAGAAATAAGAGGTTTTTTATTGTAGTAAAGGTTTTAATGCAAAACGTTTTTTTATAGTTTCTTTTAACGTAGGTTATTGTATTATCAAGACTTTACTTATCATATTGCTGTAAACCCCTAAAATGTATGTTTTCAATGAAAATTTGTATTTTTCGGTGATAATAGCGTTTTCCTACGAATTGAAAAAAATTACTTTTAGATAATTTGCACCATAATACTTCATTACATTAAGCTATTTAAAAGAAGAGTAGGAGGTTTTTTTTGATATAACGGGATATGAAGCGTTTTTTAAGTTTTTTTTAAAATGTAGCGTTTTGTATTAAAACAAATAGTTTTTTTTTGTTTGGGATAAACCCATAAAATGTAGGGTTTTTAATGATATTAGCTTTTATCGTGAAATAGCGTTTTCCTACAAATGAAGATACAATCCTTTTTTTTAAATAATTTGCACCATATTAGCTTAATTAATTTAAACTATTAAATAGAAGAGTAACAGGTATTTATGTGATAAACGGTTTTTGCAAGCTTTTTCATAGTTTTTTTGTAAAATGTAGCGTTATTGTAATATACAAGTTTTTACTTATCCATTTTCTTAAACCCATAAAAAGTATGTTTTTTAAAGATTTATCATTTATCGGGATTATAGCTGTTTTTCTAAAATGAGTATAAAATCCTCTTTTAGAAAAAAATTTTCACCTTTAAACTTACATTCATTAAGCTATTAAATAGAAGATAAAGTTTTTTATTTGTATAACGGGATATTGCCAAACGTTTTTCATGTTTTCTAAAATGAGCGTGTTTATTATAAATAGTTTTACTTATTATATTGCTTAAAACCCCTAAAAAGTAGTGTTTTCAAGATTTTTTGCTAGTTGTCAGTGAATATACTTTTTTTTACAAATTGATGTAAAAATCCCTTTTTAGAATAAATTTTCACCTATAAGTAGCTTACATTACATAACTATTTAAAAAAAAGTAGGAGTTTTTTATTGTGTTAATGGGGATATTGGGAAAACGTTTTTCAAGTTTCTTGTAAACTGTAGCGTATTGTATATAACAAGTAGTTTACTTATTCTATTTTTATAAACCCATAAAAATGAGTGTTTCAAAGTATTACTATTTACGGTGATTATGGTGTTTTCCACAAAAGAAGTAAAAATCCCCCTTTTTCGAAAATTTGACCTTAAATAGCTTTCTTCATTAAAATATTAAAAAGAAGGGTAGAGGGTTTTTTATTGTGTTAACGTATATTTCAAGGGGTTTTTTCAAGTTCTTCTAAACGTAGCGTTTTTTGATTATACAAATATTTTCTTTTTTATTGCTAAAACCCTAAAAAAGTAGTGTTTCCAATGATTTTAGTAGTTATCATGATATATCTGTTTTTCCCACAAATTGAAATATAAATCCTCTTTTTGAAAAATTTTCACCCATAAGTAGCTTTCATTACATTAAGCTATTAAATAGAAGAGTAAGAGGTTTATTTATTGTGAATAACGGTATATTGCAAGCGTTTTTCATAGTTCTTCTTAAACTGTATGTTATTGTATATATACAAGTAGTTTTACTTATTATATTGCTATAAACCCATAAAATGTAGTGTTTTCAATGATTTTAGCTAGTTATCAGTGATATATAGCTGTTTTCCTACAAATTGAAGTATAAAATCCTTTTTTTAGAATAATTTGCACCTAGAAGTAGCTTACATTACATTAAACTATTAAATAGAAGTGTAAGAGGTTATTTATTGTGATATAACGGTATATTGCAAGTGATTTTTATAGTTTCTTCTAATCTGTAGCGTTATTGTATATATACAAGTAGTTTTACTTATTATATTGCTATAAACCCATAAAATTTAGTGTTTTCAATGATATTAGCTATTTATCGGTGATATATAGCTCTTTTCCTACAAATTGAAGTTTAAAATCCTCTTTTTAAATATTTGCCCTATAAGTAGCTTACATTACATTAAGCTATTAAATAGAAGAGATAAGAGGTTATTTATTGTGATATAACGGTTTACTGCAAGCGTTTTTCATAGTTTCTTCTAAACTGTAGAGTTATTGTATATATACAAGTAGTTTTACTTATTACATTGCTATAAACCCCTAAAATGTAGTGTTTTCAATTATTTTAGCTAGTTATAAGTGATATATAGCTGTTTTCCTACAAATTGAAGTATAAAATCCTCTTTTTGGAATAATTTACACCTATAAGTAGCTTAAATTACATTAAGCTATTAAATAGAAGAGTAAGAGGTTATTTATTGTGATATAACGGTATATTGCAAGCGTTTTTCATTGTTTCTTGTAAACTGTAGCGTTATTGTATATATACAAGTAGTTTTACTTATCATATTGCTATAAACCCATAAAATGTAGTGTTTTCAATGATATTAGCTATTTATCGGTGATATATAGCTGCTTTCCTACAAATTGAAGTATACAATCCTTTTTTTAGAATAATTTGCAAATATAAGTAGCTTACATTACATTATGCTAATAAATAGAAAAGTAAGAGGTTATTTATTGTGGTATAACGGTATATTGCAAGCGTTTTTCATAGTTTCTTGTAAACTGTAGCGTTATTGTATATATACAAGTAGTTTTACTTATCATATTGCTATAAACCCATAAAATGTAGTGTTTTCAATGATATTAGCTATTTATCGGTGATATATAGCTGTTTTCCTACAAATTGAAGTATAAAATCCTCGTTTTAGAATAATTTGCACCTATTAGTAGCTTACATTACATTAAGCTATTAAATAGAAGAGTAAGAGGTTATTTATTGTGATATAACGGTATATTGCAAGCGTTTTTCATAGTTTCTTCTAAATTGTAGCGTTATTGTATATATACAAGTAGTTTTACTTACTATATTGCTATAAACACATAAAATGTAGTGTTTTCAATGATTTTAGCTAGTTATCAGTGATATATAGCTGTTTTCCTACAAATTGAAGTATAAAATCCTCTTTTTAGAATAATTTGCACCTATAAGTAGCTTACATTACATTAAGCTATTAAATAGAAGAGTAACAGGTTATTTATTGTGATATAACAGTATATTGCAAGCGTTTTTCATAGTTTCTTGTAAACTGTAGCGTTATTGAATATATACAAGAAGTTTTACTTATCATATTGCTATAAACCCATAAAATGTAGTGTTTTTAATGATATTAGCTATTTATCGGTGATATATAGCTGTTTTCCTACAAATTGAAGTATAAAATCCTCTTTTTAGAATAATTTGCACCTATAAGTAGCTTACATTACATTAAGCTATTAAATAGAAGAGTAAGAGGTTATTTATTGTGATATAACGGTATATTGCAAGCGTTTTTCATAGTTTCTTCTAAACTATAGCGTGATTGTATATATACAAGTAGTTTTACTTATTATATTGCTATAAACCCATAAAATGTAGTGTTTTCAATGATTTTAGTTAGTTATCAGTGATATATAGCTATTTTCCTACAAATTGATGTATAAAATCCTTTTTTTAGAATAATTTGCACATATAAGTAGCTTACATTACATTAAGCTATTAAATAGAAGAGTAAGAGGTTATTTATTGTGATATAACGGTATATTGCAAGCGTTTTTCATAGTTTCTTGTAAACTGTAGCTTTATTGTATATATACAAGTAGTTTTACTTATCATATTGCTATAAACCCATAAAATGTAGTGGTTTCAATGATTTTAGCTAGTTATCAGTGAAGAGTGGTTTTTTTCTACAAATTGAAGTATATATCTTTATATCTGTAGCTAAATAGCTTTTTATATTTGCTACAACTATATTATACAAAATTAATAGCTAAAAATATGTATTTTTCATGAAATTTAGATATCAATTTTAATCTTAAAAACAATGTTTTTTCAAGTATTTTAATGTATTTTTGAAAGCCTAAAAAATGTCGAAATTTGACATTATTCAGCACTTTTAAACAATTATATTTTACAATATTATGAGCTTAAAATGTGTATTTTTCATGAAAATTATGTATCAATTTTAATTTTAGAAACAACGTTTTTTCCAGTGTTTCAATGTATTTTTGAAGGGCTAAAAATGGTCGAAAATTGAGATTATTCAGCACTTTTTTTGATAAGAAATTCAAAATGTGGAATTATAGTTGTTTTCGTTAGAAATTGCTATTTTAAACTACTGTAAGATTATAATAGGAGTTTGAGACTCTATATTGTGATACAATTGTATATTATACGTGTTTTTCATAGTTTCTTCTTACTTGTAGTGTTATATCATTAATAGAAGGAATATACCTTATGATAATGCTTTATACCCTCAAAATGTGTTCTTTTCAATGATTTTAGCTAGTTATCGGTGATATATAGCTGTTTTCCTACAAATTGAAGTATACAATCGTTTTTATAGAACAATTTGCACCTATAAGTAGCTTACATTACATTAAGCTAATAAATAGAAGAGTAAGAGGTTATTTATTGTGATATAACGGTATATTTCAAGCGTTTTTCATAGTTTCTTGTAAACTGTAGCGTTATTGTACATATACAAGTAGTTTTACTTATCCTATTGCTATAAACCCATAAAATGTATTGTTTTCAATGATATTACCTATTTATCGGTGATATATAGCTGTTTTCCTACAAATTGAAGTATAAAATCCTCTTTTTAGAATAAATTGCACCTATAAGTAGCTTACATTACATTAAGCTATTAAATAGAAGAGTAAGAGGTTATTTATTGTGATATAACGGTATATTGCAAGCGTTTTTCATAGTTTCTTCTAAACTGTAGCGTTATTGTATATATACAAGTAGTTTTACTTTTTATATTGCTATAAACCCATAAAATGTAGTGTTTTCAATGATTTTAGCTAGTTATCAGTGATATATAGCTGTTTTCCTACAAATTGAAGTATAAAATCCTCTTTTTAGAATAATTTGCACCTATAAGTAACATACATTACATTAAGCTATTAAATAGAAGAGTAAGAGGTTATTTATTGTGATATAACGGTATATTGCAAGCGTTTTTCATAGTTTCTAGTAAACTGATAACTTGCTAAAATCTTTGAAAACACTACATTTTATGGGTATATAGCAATATGATAAGTAAAATTATTTATATATATATAATAACGCTACAGTTTACAAGAAACTCTGAAAAACGCTTGCAATATACCGTTATATCACAATAAATAACCTCTTACTCTTTTATTTAATAGCTTAATGTAATGTAAGCTACTTATAGGTGCAAATTATTCTAAAAAAAGGATTGTATACTTCAATTTGTAGAAAAACAGCTATATATCACTGATAACTAGCTAAAATCATTGAAAAGAACACATTTTGAGGGTATAAAGCATTATCATAAGGTAAATTCCTTCTATTAATGATATAACACTACAATTAAGAAGAAACTATGAAAACACGTATAATATAAAATTGTATCACAATATAGAGTCTCAAACTCCTATTATTAGCTTACAGTAGTTTAAAATAGCAATTTCTAACGAAAACAACTATAATTCCACATTTTGAATTTCTCTATCAAAAAAAGGTTTGAATAATGTCAATTTTCGACATTTTTTAGCCTATCAAAAATACATTAAAACACTTGAAAAAACATTATTTCTAAGATGAAAATTGATACATAATTTTCATGAAAAATACACATTTTAAGCTCATAATATTGTAAAATATAGTTGTGTAAAAGTGCTGAATAATGTCAAATTTCGACATTTTTTAGGCTTTCAAAAATACATTAAAATACTTGGAAAAACGTTGTTTTTAAGATTAAAATTGTTACCTAAATTTCTTGAAAAATACATATTTTTAGCTATTAATTTTGTTAAATATAGTTGTAGCAAATATAAAAAGCTATTTAGCTACAGATATAAAGAAATATACTTCAATTTGTAGAAAAAAAAACTCTTCACTGATAATAGCTAAAATCATTGGAAAACACTACATTTTATGGGTTTATAGAGCAATATGATAAGTAAAACTAATTGTATATATACAATAACGCTACAGTTTACAAGAACTATGAAAAACGCATGCAATATACGTTATATCACAATAAAAACCTCTTACTCTTCTATTTAATTTGCTTAAAGTAATGTAGCTACTTATAGGTTCAAAAATTTTTCTAAAAAGAGGATTTTATACTTCAAATTTTTAGGAAAACACTATATATCACCGATAAAAAGCTAATATTATTGAAAACACTTCATTTTATGGGTTTTTTAGCAATAGGTATAAGTAAAACTACTTGTATATATACAAAACGCTACAGTTACAAGAAAAACTATGAAAAACGCTAGCAAAATACCGTTATATCACAATAAATAACCTCTTACTCTTATAATTTATTAGTTTATGTAATGTAAGCTACTTATAGTGCAAAATTTTTCTAAAAAAGGATTGTATACTTCAATTTGTAGGAAAACAGCTATATATCACCGATAACTAGCTAAAATCATTGAAAAAACACATTTTGAGGGTATAAAGCATTTCATAAGGTAAATTCCTTCTATTATGATATAACACTACAATTAGAAGAAACTATGTAAAACACGTAAATATACAATTGTATCACAATATAAGTCTCAAACTCCTATTTAAGCTTACAGTATTTAAAATAGCAATTTCTAACGAAAAGCAGTATATTCCACATTTTGAATTTCTCCTATCAAAAAAAAACTGAATAATGTTCAATTTTCGTATTTGTTAGCCCTTCAAAAACATTAAAACACTTGAAAAAACGTTGTTTTTAAGATTAAAATTGATACATAATTTTCATGAAAAATACACATTTTAAGCTCATAATATTGTAATATATAGTTGTGTAAAAGTGCTGAATAATGTCATATTTCGACATTTTTTCAGCGTTCAAAAATACATTAAAATACTTGGAAAAACGTTGTTTTTAAGATTAAAATTGATACCTAAATTTCATGAAAAATACATATTTTTAGCTCATAACATTGTAAAATATAGTTGTGTAAAAGTGCTGAATAATGTCTAATTTCGACATTTTTTAGCCTTTCAAAAATACATTAAAATACTTGAAAAAACATTGTTTTTTATGATTAAAATTGATATCTAAATTTCATGAAAAATACATATTTTTAGCTATTAATTTTGTATAATATAGTTGTAGCAAATATAAAAAGCTATTTAGCTACAGATATAAAGAAATATACTTCAATTTGTAGCAAAAAAGAACTCTTCACTGATAACTAGCTGAAATCATTGAAAACACTACATTTTATAGGTTTATAGCAATATGATAAGTAAAACTACTTGTATATATACAATAACGCTACAGTTTACAAGAAACTATGAAAAACGCTTGGAATATACCGTCATATCACAATAAATAACCTCTTACTCTTCTATTTAATAGCTTAATGTAATGTAAGCTACTTATAGGTGCAAATTATTCTAAAAAGAAGATTTTATACATCAATTTGTAGGAAAAGAGCTATATATCACTGATAACTAGCTAAAATCATTGAAAACACTACATTTTATGAATTTATAGCAATATAATAAGTAAAACTACTTGTATATATACAATCACGCTACAGTTTAGAAGAAACTATGAAAAACGCTTGCATTATACCGTTATATCACAATAAATAACCTCTTACTCTTCTATTTAATAGCTTAACGTAATGTAAGCTACTTATAGGTGCAAATTTTTCTAAAAAGAGGATTTTATACTTCAATTTGTAGGAAAACAGCTATATATCACCAATAAATAGCTAATATAATTGAAAACACTACACTTTATGGGTTTATAGCACAAGGATAAGTAAAACTACTTGTATATATACAATAACGCTACAGTTTAGAAGAAACTATGAAAAACGCTTACAATATACCGTTATATCACAATAAATAAACTCTTACTCTTCTATTTAATAGCTTAATGTAATGTAAGCTACTTTATAGGTGCAAATTATTCTAAAAAAAGGATTTTATACTTCAATTTGTAGGAAAACAGCTATATATCACTGATAACTAGCTAAAATCATTGAAAACACTACATTTTATGGGTTGATAGCAATATAATAAGTAAAACTACTTGTATATATACAATAACGCTACAGTTTAGAAGAAACTATGAAAAACGCTTGCAATATACCGTTATATCACAATAAATAACCTCCTACTCTTTTATTTAATAGCTTAATGTAATGTAAGCTACTTATAGGTGCAAATTATTCTAAAAAGATGATTTTATACTTCAATTTGTAGGAAAACAGCTATATATCACCGATAAATAGCTAATATCATTGAAAACACTACATTTTATGGGTTTATAGCAATATGATAAGTAAAACTACTTGTATATATACAATAACGCTACAGTTTACAAGAAACTATGAAAAACGCTTGCAATATACCGTTATATCACAATAAATAACTTCTTACTCTTCTATTTAATAGCTTAATGTAATGTAACCTACTTATAGGTGCAAATTATTCTAAAAAGAGGATTTTATACATCAATTTGTAGGAAAACAGCTATATATCACCGATAACTAGCTAAAATCATTGAAAACACTACATTTTATGGGTTTATAGCAATATGATAAGTAAAACTACTTGTATATATACAATAACGCTACAGTTTGGAAGAAACTATGAAAAACACATTTTGAGGGTATAAAGCATTATCTTAAGGTAAATTCCTTCTATTAATGATATAGCACTACAATTAAGAAGAAACTATGAAAAACACGTATAATATACAATAGTATCACAATATAGAGTCTCAAACTCCTATTATTAGCTTACAGTAGTTTAAAATAGCAATTTCTAACGAAAACAACTATAATTCTACATTTTGAATTTCTCTATCAAAACAAGGGCTGAATAATGTCAATTTTCGACATTTTTTAGCCCTTCAAAAATACATTAAAACACTTGAAAAAACGTTGTTTTTTAGGAATAAAATTGATACATAAATTTCATGAAAAATACATATTTTAAGCTCATAGTATTGTAAAATATAGTTGTGTAAAAGTGCTGAATAATGTAAAATTTCGATATTTTTTAGGCTTTCAAAAATACATTAAAACACTTGAAAAAACGTTGTTTTTAAGATTAAAATTGATACCTAAATTTCATGAAAAATACATATTTATAGCTCATAACATTGTTAAATATCGTTGTGTAAAAGTGCTGAATAATGTCAAAATTCAACATTATTTAGCCTTTCAAAAATACATTAAAATACTTAATAAAACATTGTTTTTAAGATTAAAATTGATATCTAAATTTCATAAAAAATACATATTTTTAGCTATTAATTTTGTAAAATATAGTTGCAGCAAATATAAAAAGGTATTTAGCTACAGATATAAAGAAATATACTTCAATTTGTAGAAAAAAACCACTCTTCACTGATAACTAGCTAAAATCATTGAAAACACTACATTTTATGGGTTTATAGCAATATGATAAGTAAAACTACTGGTATATTTACAATAACGCTACAGTTTACAAGAAACTATGAAAAACGCTTGCAATATACCGTTATATCACAATAAATAACCTATTACTCTTCTATTTATTAGCTTCATGTAATGTAAGCTACTTATAGGTGTAAATTATTCTAAAAAAAGGATTGTATACATCATTTTGTAGGAAAACAGCTATATATCACCGAATACTAGCTAAAATCATTGAAAAGAACACATTTTGAGGGTATAAAGCATTATTATAAGGTAAATTCCTTCTATTTATTATATAACACTACAATTAACAAGAAACTATTAAAAACACGTGTAATGTACAATTGTATCACAATATAGAGTCTCAAACTCCTATTATAAGCTTACAGTAGTTTAAAATAGCAATTTCTAACGAAAACAACTATAATACCACATTTTGAATTTCTCTATAAGAAAAAAGGGCTGAATAATGTCAATTTTCGACATTTTTTAGCCCTTCAAAAATACATTAAAACACTTGAAAAAACGTTGTTTCTAAGATTAAAATTGATACATAATTTTCATTAAAAATACATATTTTAAGCTCATAATATTGTAAAATATAGTTGTGTAAAAGTGCTGAATAATGTCATATTGCAAATTTTTTTAGCCTTACAAAAAAATATTAAAATACTTGCAAAAACATTGTTTTTAAGATTAAAATTGATAACTAAATTTCATGAAAAATACATATTTTTTGCTATTAATTTTGTAAAATATAGTTGTAGCAAATATAAAAAGCCATTTAGCTACAGATATAAAGAAATATACTTCAATTTGTAGAAAAAAATAACTTTTCACTGAAAACTAGCTGAAATCATTGAAAACACTACATTTTATGGGTTTATAGCAATAATATAAGTAAAACTATTTGTATATATACAATAACGCTACAGTTTACAAGACACTATGAAAAACGCTTGCATATACCGTTATATAACAATAAATAACATCTTACTCTTCTATTTATTAGCTTAATGTAATGTAAGCTACTTATAGGTGCTAATTATTCTAAAAAAAGGATTGTATTATTGAATTCGTAGGAAAACAGCTATATATCACCGATAAATAGCTAATATCATTGAAAACACTACATTTTATGGGTTTATAGCAATATGATAAGTAAAACTACTTGTATATATACAATAACGCTACATTTTACAAGAAACCATGAAAAACGCTTGCAATATACTGTTATATAAAAATAAATAACCTCTTACTCTTCTATTTAATAGCTTAATGTAATGTAAGCTACTTATAGGTGCAAATTATTCTAAAAAGAAGATTTTATACTTCAATTTGTAGGAAAACAGCTATATATCACTGATACCTAGCTAAGATCATTGAAAACACTACATTTTATGGGTTTATAGCAATATAATAAGTAAAACTACTTGTATATATACAATAACGCTAAAGTTTAGAAGAAACTATGAAAAACCCTTGCAATATAACGTTATATCACAATAAATAACCTCTTACTCTTCTATTTAATAGCTTAATGTAATGTAAGCTACTTATAGGTGCAAATTATTCTAAAAAGAGGAATTAATACATCAATTTGTAGGAAAACTGCTATATATCACCGATAAATAGCTAATATCATTGAAAACACTACATTTTATGGGTTTATAGCAATATGATAAGTAAAACTACTTGTATATATACAATAACGCTACAGTTTACAAGAAACTATGAAAAACGCTTGCAATATACCGTTATATCACAATAAATAACCTCTTACTCTTCTATTTAATAGCTTAATGTAATGTAAGCTACTTATAGGTGCAAATTATTCTAAAAAGAGGATTTTATACTTGAATTTGTAGGAAAACAGCTATATATCACCGATAAATAGCTAATATCATTGAAAACACTACATTTTATGGGTTTATAGCAATATGATAAGTAAAACTACTTGTATATATACAATAACGCTACAGTTTACAAGAAACTATGAAAAACGCCTGCAATATACCGTTATATCACAATAAAGACCCTTTTACTCTTCTATTTATTAGCTTAATGTAATGTAAGCTACTTATAGGTCCAAATTATTCTAAAAAAGGGATTGTATACTTCAATTTATAGGAAAACAGCTATATATCACCGGTAACTAGCTAAAATCATTGAAAAGAACACATTTTGAGTTTGAGTTAAAGCATTATCATAGGGTAAATTCCTTCTATTAATGATATAACACTGCAATTAAGAAGAAACTATGAAAAACACGTATAATATACAATTGTATCACAATATAGAGTCTCAAACTCCTATTATAAGCTTACAATAGTTTAAAATAGCAATTTCTAACGAAAACAACTATAATTCCCTATTTTGAATTTCTCTATCAGAAAAAGGGCTGAATAATGTCAATTTTCGAAATTTTTGAGCCCTTCAAAAATACATTAAAACACTTGAAAAAACGTTGTTTTTAGGAATAAAATTGATACATAAATATCATGACAAATACATATATAAAGCTCATAATATTTTAAAATATAGTTGTGTAAAAGTGCTGAATAATGTCAAATTTCGACATTTTTTAGGCTTTCAAAAATACATTAAAAAACTTGAAAAAACGTTGTTTGTAAGATTAAAATTGATATTTAAATTGCATGAAAAATACATATTTTTAGCTATTAATTTTGTAAAATATAGTTATAGCAAATATCAAATGTTATTTAACTACAAATTTAAGAAATATACTTCAATTTGTAGAAAAAAAAAACTCTTCAATGATAACTAGCTAAAATCATTGAAAACACTACATCTTATGGGTTTATAGCAATAGGATAAGTAAAACTACTTGTATATATACAATAAAACTACACTTTACAAGCAACTATGAAAAACGCTTGCAATATACCGTTATATCACAATAAATAACCTCTTACTCTTCTATTTAATAGCTTAATGTAATGTAAGCTACTTATAGGTGCAAATTATTCTAAAAAAAGGACTGTATACTTCAAATTGTTGGAAAACAGCTATATATCACCGATAAATAGCTAAAATCATTGAAAAGAGCACATTTTGAGGGTATAAAGCATTATCATCAGTTAAATTCCTTCTATTTATGGTATAACACTGCAATACAAGAAACTATGAAAAACACGTGTAATATACAATTGTATCACAATATGGAGTCTCAAACTCCTATTATAAGCTTAATGTAGTTTAAAATAGCATTTTCGAACGAAAACAACTATAATACCACTATTTGAATTTCTCTATTAAAAAATGGGCCGAATATTGTCAATTTTCGATATTTTTTAGCCCTTCAGAAATAAATTAAAACACTTGAAAAAACGTTGTTTTTAAGATTGAAATGAATACCTAAATTTCATGAAAAATACATATTTTAAGCTCATAATATTGTAAAATATAGTTGTGTAAAAGGGCAGAATAATTTCAAATTTCGTTATTTTTTAGCCCTTCTAAAATACATTAAAATACTTGAAAAAATGGTATTTTTAAGATTAAAATTGATACCTAAATTTGATGAAAAATACATATTTGTAGCTCATAATATTGTAAAATATAGTTGTGTAAAAGTGCTTAATAATGTCATATTTCGACATTTTTAACCTTTCAAAAATACATAAAATACTTGAAAAAACATTGTTTTTAAGATTAAAATAGATACCTAAATTTCATGAAAAATACATATATTTAGCTATTATTTTTTTTAAATATAGTTGTAGCAAATATCAAAAGCTATTTAGCTACAGATATAAAGAAATATACTTCAATTTGTACAATAACGCTACAGTTTACAAGAAACTATGAAAAACGCTTGCAATATACCGTTATACCACAATAAATAACCTCTTACTCCTCTATTTATTAGCTTAATGTAATGTAAGCTACTTATAGGTGCAGATTATTCTAAAAAAGGTTTTTATACTTCAATCTGTAGGAAAACAGCTATACATCACCGATAACTGGCTAAAATCATTGAAAAGAACAAATTTTGATTGTATATAGCATTATCATAAGTAAAATTCCTTCTATTTATTATATAACACTACAATATACAAGAAACTATGAAAAACACGTGTAATATACAATTGTATCACAATATAGAGTCTCAAACTCCTATTATAAGCTTATAGTAGATTAAAATAGCATTTTCTAACGAAAACAACTATAATACCACATTTTGAATTTCTCCATCAAAAAAAGGGCTGAATAATGTCAATTTTCGACATTTTTTAGCCCTTCATAAATACACTAAAACACTCGAAAAACGTTGTTTTTAAGATAAAAAATTATACCTAAATTTCATGAAAAATACATATCTTAAGCTCATTATATTGTAAAATATACTTGTGTAAAAGTGCAGAATAATGTCATATATCGACATTTTTTAGCCCTTCTAAAATACATTAAAATACTTGAAAAAACGTTGTTTTTAAGATTAAAATTGATACCTAAATTTTATGAAAAATACATATTTTTAGCTCATAATATTATAAAATATAGTTGTGTAAAAGTACTTAATAATGTCAAATTTCGACATTTTTTAGCCTTTCAAAAACACATAAAATACTTAAAAAAACATTGTTTTTAAGATAAAAATAGATACCTAAATTTCATGAAAAATACATATATTTAGCTATTAATTTTTTAAAATATAGTTGTAGCAAATATCAAAAGCTATTTAGCTACAGATATAAAGAAATATGTAAAAAATATGTAGAAATCTACAATAAGTAGAAAAAAACAACTCTCCACTGATAACTTGCTAAAATCATTGAAAACACTACATTTTATGGGTTTATAGCAATATGATAAGTAAAACTACTTGTATATATGCAATAACGCTACAGTTTAAAGAAACTATGAAAAACGCTTACAATATACCGTTATATCACAATAAATAACCTCTTACCCTTCTATTTGTTAGCTAATTGTAATGAAAGCTATTTATAGGTGCAAATTATTCTAAAAAAAGGATTGTATACTTCAAATTGTAGGAAAACAGCTATATATCACCGATAACTAGGTAAAATCATTGAAAAGAACACATTTTGAGGGTATAAAGCATTATCATCAGTTAAATGCCTTCTATTTATGATATAATAAATACTACAATCTACAAGAAACTATGAAAAACACGTGTAATATACAATTGTATCACAATATAGAGTCTCAAACTCCTATTATAAGCATTACAATAGGTTAAAATTTCATTTTCTAACGAAAACAACTATAATACCACATTTTGAATTTCTCTATCAAAAAAGGGCTGAATAATGTCAATTTTCAACATTTTTTAGCCCTTCAAAAATACATTAAAACACTTGAAAAAACGTTGTTTTTAAGATAAAAAATGATACCTAAATTTCATGAAAAATACATATTTTAAGCTCATAATATTGTAAAATATAGTTGTGTAAAAGTGCAGAATAATGTCAAATTTCGACATTTTTTAGCCCTTCAAAAATACATTAAAATACTTGAAAAAACGTTGTTTTAAGATTAAAATTGATACCTAAATTTCATGAAAAATACATATTTTAAGCTCATAATATTGTAAAATATAGTTGTGAAAAAGTGCTGAATAATATCAAATTTCGACATTTTTTAGCCTTTCAAAAATACATTAAAATACTTGAAAGAATATTGTTTTTAAAATTAAAATTGATACCTAAATTTCATTAAAAATACATATTTTTAGCTATTAATTTTGTAAAATATAGTTGTAGCAAATATCAAAAATCTATTTAACTACCGATATAAAGGAATATACTTCAATTTGTAGAAAAAATCAGCTCTTCACTGATAACTAGCTAAAATCATTGAAAACACTACATTTTATGGGTTTATAGCAATATGATAAGTAAAACTACTTGTATTTATACAATAACGCTACATTTTACAAGAAACTATGAAAAACGCTTGCAATATACCGTTATATCACAATAAATAACCTCCTACTCTTCTATTTAATAGCTTAATGTAATGTAAGCTACTTATAGGTGCAAATTATTCTAAAAAAAGGATTGTATACTTCAATTTGTAGAAAAACAGCTATATATCACCGATAACTAGCTAAAATCATTGAAAAGATTACATTTTGAGGGTATAAAGCATTATCGTAAGGTAAATTCCTTCTATTTATGATATAACACTACAATTTACAAGAGACTATGAAAAACACGTGTAATATACAATTGTATAACAATATAGAGTATCAAACTCCTATTATAAGCCTACAGTAGTTTAAAATAGCATTTTCTAACGAAAACAACTATAATACCACATTTTGAATTTCTCTATCAGGTATAGGGCTGAATAATGTCAATTTTCGACATTTTTTTGCCCATCAAAAATGCATTAAAACACTTGAAAAAACGTTGTTTTTAAGATTAAAATGAATACCTAAATTTCATGAAAAATACATATTTTAAGCTCATAATATTGTAAAATATAGTTGTGAAAAAGTGCTGAATAATGTCAAATTTCGACATTTTTTAGCCTTTCTAAAATACATTAAAATACTTGAAAAAACGTTATTTTTATGATTAAAATTGATACATAAATTTCATGAAAAATACATATTTTTAGCTATTAATTTTGTAAAATATAGTTGTAGAAAATATCAAAAGCTATTTAGCTACAGATATAAAGAAATATCATTCAATTTGTAGAAAAAAACAAGTCTTCACTGATAAATTGCTAAAATCATTGAAAACACTACATTTTATGGCTCTATAGCAATATGATAAGTAAAACTATTTGTATATATACAATAACGCTACAGTTTAAAGAAACTATGAAAAACGCTTACAATATACTATTATATCACAATAAATAACCTCTTACTCTTCTATTTATTAGCTTAATGTAATGTAAGCTACTTTTAGGTGCAAATTATTCTAAAAAAAGGATTTTATACTTCAATTTGTAGGGAAAACAGTTATATATCAATGGTAACTAGCTAAAATCATTGAAAAGAACACATTTTGAGGGTATAAAGCATTATCATAAGTTAAATTCCTTCTATTTATTATATAACACTACAATATACAAGAAACTATGAAAAACACGTGTAATATACAATTGTATCACAATATAGAGTCTCAAACTCCTATTATACGCTTACAATTGTTTAAAATAGCATTTTCTAACGAAAACAACTATAATACCATATTTTGAATTTCTCTATCAAAAAAAGGGCTGAATAATGTCAATTTTCGACATTTTTTATCCCTTCATAAATACATTAAAAAACTTGAAAAAACGTTGTTTTTAAGATTAAAATGAATACATAAATTTCATGAAAAATACATATTTATAGCTCATAATATTGTAAAATATAGTTGTGTAAAAGTGCTTAATAATGTCAAAGTTCGACATTTTTGAGCCTATCAAAAATACATTAAAACACTTGAAAAAACGTTGTTTATAAGATTAAAATTGATAACTAAATTTCATGAGAAATACATATTTTAAGCTCATAATATTGTAAAATATAGTTGTGAAAAAGTGCTGAATAATGTCAAATTTCGACATTTTTTAGCCATTCATATATACATTAAAATACTTGAAAAAACGTTGTTTTTATGATAAAAATTTATACCTAAATTTCATGAAAAATACATATTTTTAGCTATTAATTTTGTAAAATATAGTTGTAGAAAATATCAAAAGCTATTTAGCTACCGAAATAAAGAATTATACTTAAATTTGTAGAAAAAAACAGCTCTTCACTGATAACTAGCTAAAATCATTGAAAACACTACATTTTATGGGTTTATAGCAATATGATAAGTAAAACTACTTGTATATATACAATAACATTACAGTTTACAAGAAACTATGAAAAACGCTTGCAATATACCATTATATCACAATCAATAACCTCTTACTCTTCTATTTGTTAGCTTATTGTAATGTAAGCTACTTATAAGTGCAAATTATTCTAAAAAAAGGATTGTATACTTTAAATTGTAGGAAAACAGGTATATATCACCGATAACTAGCTAAAATCATTGAAAAGAACATGTTTTGAGGGTATAAAACATTATCATCAGTTAAATTCCTTCTTTGTATGATATAACACTACAATATACAAGAAACTATGAAAAACACGTGTAATATACAATTGTATTACAATATAGAATCTCAAACTCCTATTATAAGCTTACAATAGTTTAAAATAGCATTTTCTAAGGAAAATAACTATAATACCACATTTTGAATTTCTATATCAAAAAAGGGCTGAATAATGTCAATTTTCGACTTTTTTTAGACCTTCAAAAATACATTAAAACACTTGAAAAAACGTTGTTTTTAAGATAAAAAATGATACCTAAATTTAATGAAATATATATATTTTAAGCGCATAATATTGTAAAATATAGTTGTGTAAAAGTGCAGAATAATGTCAAATTTCGACATTTTTTAGCCCTGCAAAAATACATTAAAATACTTGAAAAAACGTTGTTTTAAGATTAAAATTGATACATAAATTTCATAATAAATGCATATTTTTAGCTCATAATATTGTAAAATATAGTTGTGTAACAGTGCTTAATAATATCAAATTTCGACATTTTTTAGCCTATCAAAAATACATTAAAACACTTGAAAAAACGTTGTTTTTAGGATTAAAATTGATAACTAAATTTCATGAAAAATACATATTTTACGCTCATAATATTGTAAAATATAGTTGTGAAAAAGTGTCGAATAATGTCAAACTTCGACATTTTTTAGCCTTTCAAAAATACATTAAAATACTTGAAAAAATATTGTTTTAAAGATTAAAATTGATACCTAAATTTAATTAAAAATACATATTCCTAGCTATTAATTTTGTAAAATATAGTTTTAGCAAATATCAAAAATCTATTTAGCTACCGATATAAAGGAATATACTTCAATTTGTAGAAAAAAACAGCTCTTCACTGATAACTAGCTAAAATCATTATAAACACTACATTTTATGGGTTTATAGCAATATGATAAGTAAAACTACATGTATATATACAATAACGCTACAGTTTACAAGAAACTATGAAAAACGCTTGCATTATACCGTTATATCACAATAAATAACCTCTTACTCTTCTATTGTATAGCTTAATGTAATGTAAACTACTTATAGGTGCAAATTATTCTAAAAAAAGGATTGTATACTTCAAATTGTAGGAAAACAGCTATATATCACCGATAACTAGCTAAAATCATTGAAAAGAATACATTTTGAGGGTATAAACCATTATCGTAAGGTAAATTCCTTCTATTTATGATATAACACTACAATTTACAAGAGACTATGAAAAACACGTGTAATATACATTTGTATCACAATATAGAGTATCAAACTCCTATTATAAGCTTACAGTAGTTTAAAATAGCATTTTCTAACGAAGACAGCTATAATACTACATTTTGAATTTTTCTATCAAAAAGAGGGCTGAATAATGTCAATTTTCGACATTTTTTAGCCCTACAAAAATATATTAAAACACTTGAAAAAACGTTGTTTCTAAGATTAAAATTAATACCTAAATTTCTTGAAAAATGCATATTTTAAGCTCATATTAATGTAAAATATATTTGTGTAAAAGTGCTGAATAATGTCAAATTTCGACATTTTTTAGCCCTTCAAAAATACATTAAAATACTTGAAAAGACGTTGTTTTTAAAATTAATATTGATACCTAAATTTCATGAAAAATACATATTTTTAGCTCATAATATTGTAAAATATAGTTGCGTAAAAGTGCTTAATAATGTTAATTTTCGACATTATTTAGCCTTGCAAAAATACATTCAAATACTTGAAAAAACGTTGTTTTTGAGATTAAAATTGATACCTAAATTTCATAAAAAATACATATTTTAAGCTCATAATATTGTAAAATATAGTTGTGTAAAAGTGCAGAATAATATCAAATTTCGACATTTTTTAGCCCTTCAAAAATACATTCAAATACTTGAAAAAACGTTGTTTTAATGATTAAAATTTATACCTAAATATCATGAAAAATACATATTTTTACCTATTATTTTTGTCAAATATAGTTGTAGAAAATATCAAAAGCTATTTAGCTACCGAAATAAAGAATTATACTTCAATTTGTAGAAAAAAACAACTCTTCAATGATAACTAGCTAAAATCATTGAAAACACTACATTTTATGGATAGCAAGATGATAAGTAAAACTACTTGTATATATACAATAACACTACAGTTAACAAGAAACTATGAAAAACGCTTACAATATACCATTATATCACAATAAATAACCTCTTACTCTTCTATTTGTTAGCTAATTGTAATGTAAGCTACTTATAAATGCAAATTATTCTAAAAAAAGGATTGTATACTTCAAATTGTAGGAAAACACCTATATATCACCAATAACTAGCTAAAATCATTGAAAAGAACACATTTTGAGAGTGTAAAGCATTATTATCAGTTAAATTCCTTCTATTTATGATATAACACTACAATATACAAGAAACTATGAAAAACACATGTAATATACAATTGTTTACAATATGGAGTCTCAAACTCCTATTATAAGCTTACAGTAGTTTAAAATAGCATTTTCTAACGAAAACAACTATAATACCACATTTTGAAATTCTCTATTAAAAAATGTGCCGAATATTGTCAATTTTTGATATTTTGTATCCCTTCAAAAATACATTAAAACACTTGAAAAAACGTTGTTTTTAAGATTAAAATGAATACCTAAATTTCATGAAAAATACATATTTTAAGCTCATAATATTGTAAAATATAGTTGTGTAAAAGTGCAGAATAATGTCATATTTCGACATTTTTTAGCCTATCAAAAATACATTAAAACACTTGAAAAAAAATTGTTTTTAAGATTAAAATTGATACGTAAATATCATGAAAAATACATATTTTAAGCTCATAATTTTGTAAAATATAATTGTGTAAAAGTGCAGAATAATGTCAAATTTCGACATTTTTTAGCCTATCAAAAATACATTAAAACACTTGAAAAAAAGTTGTTTATAAGATTAAAATTGATACCTAAATTTCATGAGAAATACATATTTTAAGCTCATAATTTTGTAAAATATAGTTGTGAAAAAGGGCTGAATAATGTCAAATTTCGACATTTTGTAGCCTTTCAAAAATACATTAAAATACTTGAAAAAATATTGTTTTTAAGATTAAAATTGATACATAAATTTCATAAAAAATACATATTTTTAGCTATTAATTTTGTAAAATATATTTGTAGCAAATATCAAAAAGCTATTTAGCAACCGATATAAAGGAACATACTTCAATTTGTAGAAGAAAAAAAACTCTTCACTGATAACTAGCTAAAATCATTGAAAACACTACATTTTATGGGTTTATAGCAATATGATAAGTAAAACTACTTTTATATATACAATAACGCTACAGTTTACAAGAAACTAAGAAAAACTTGCAATATACCGTAATATAACAATAAATATCCTCTTACTCTTCTATTTATTAGCCTAATGTAATGTAAGCTATTTATAGGTGCAAATTATTCTAAAAAAATTATTGTATACTTCAATTTGTAGAAAAACAGCTATATATCACCGATAACTAGCTAAAATCATTGAAAAGAACACATTTTGAGGGTATAAAGCATTATCATAAGTTAAATTCCTTCTATTTATGATAAAAAACTACAATTTACTAGAGCCTATGAAAAACAGGTGTAATATACAATTGTATCACAATATAGAGTATCAAACTCCTATTATAAGCTGACAGTAGTTTAAAATAGCATTTTCTAACGAAGACAGCTATAATACTACATTTTGAATTTCTCTATCAAAAAGAGGGCTGAATAATGTCAATTTTCGACATTTTTTAGCCCTACAAAAATATATTAAAACACTTGAAAAAACGTTGTTTCTAAGATTAAAATTAATACCTAAATTTCTTGAAAAATGCATATTTTAAGCTCATATTAATGTAAAATATATTTGTGTAAAAGTGCTGAATAATGTCAAATTTCGACATTTTTTAGCCCTTCAAAAATACATTAAAATACTTGAAAAGACGTTGTTTTTAAAATTAATATTGATACCTAAATTTCATGAAAAATACATATTTTTAGCTCATAATATTGTAAAATATAGTTGCGTAAAAGTGCTTAATAATGTTAATTTTCGACATTATTTAGCCTTGCAAAAATACATTCAAATACTTGAAAAAACGTTGTTTTTGAGATTAAAATTGATACCTAAATTTCATAAAAAATACATATTTTAAGCTCATAATATTGTAAAATATAGTTGTGTAAAAGTGCAGAATAATATCAAATTTCGACATTTTTTAGCCATTCAAAAATACATTCAAATACTTGAAAAAACGTTGTTTTAATGATTAACATTTATACCTAAATATCATGAAAAATACATATTTTTACCTATTATTTTGTCAAATATAGTTGTAGAAAATATCAAAAGCTATTTAGCTACCGAAATAAAGAATTATACTTCAATTTGTAGAAAAAAACTACTCTTCAATGATAACTAGCTAAAATCATTGAAAACACTACATTTTATGGATAGCAAGATGATAAGTAAAACTACTTGTATATATACAATAACACTACAGTTAACAAGAAACTATGAAAAACGCTTACAATATACCATTATATCACAATAAATAACCTCTTACTCTTCTATTTGTTAGCTAATTGTAATGTAAGCTACTTATAAATGCAAATTATTCTAAAAAAAGGATTGTATACTTCAAATTGTAGGAAAACACCTATATATCACCAATAACTAGCTAAAATCATTGAAAAGAACACATTTTGAGAGTGTAAAGCATTATTATCAGTTAAATTCCTTCTATTTATGATATAACACTACAATATACAAGAAACTATGAAAAACACATGTAATATACAATTGTTTACAATATGGAGTCTCAAACTCCTATTATAAGCTTACAGTAGTTTAAAATAGCATTTTCTAACGAAAACAACTATAATACCACATTTTGAAATTCTCTATTAAAAAATGTGCCGAATATTGTCAATTTTCGATATTTTGTATCCCTTCAAAAATACATTAAAACACTTGAAAAAACGTTGTTTTTAAGATTAAAATGAATACCTAAATTTCATGAAAAATACATATTTTAAGCTCATAATATTGTAAAATATAGTTGTGTAAAAGTGCAGAATAATGTCATATTTCGACATTTTTTAGCCTATCAAAAATACATTAAAACACTTGAAAAAAAATTGTTTTTAAGATTAAAATTGATACGTAAATATCATGAAAAATACATATTTTAAGCTCATAATTTTGTAAAATATAATTGTGTAAAAGTGCAGAATAATGTCAAATTTCGACATTTTTTAGCCTATCAAAATACATTAAAACACTTGAAAAAAAGTTGTTTATAAGATTAAAATTGATACCTAAATTTCATGAGAAATACATATTTTAAGCTCATAATTTTGTAAAATATAGTTGTGAAAAAGGGCTGAATAATGTCAAATTTCGACATTTTGTAGCCTTTCAAAATACATTAAAATACTTGAAAAAATATTGTTTTTAAGATTAAAATTGATACATAAATTTCATAAAAAATACATATTTTTAGCTATTAATTTTGTAAAATATATTTGTAGCAAATATCAAAAAGCTATTTAGCAACCGATATAAAGGAACATACTTCAATTTGTAGAAGAAAAAAAACTCTTCACTGATAACTAGCTAAAATCATTGAAAACACTACATTTTATGGGTTTATAGCAATATGATAAGTAAAACTACTTTTATATATACAATAACGCTACAGTTTACAAGAAACTAAGAAAAACTTGCAATATACCGTAATATAACAATAAATATCCTCTTACTCTTCTATTTATTAGCCTAATGTAATGTAAGCTACTTATAGGTGCAAATTATTCTAAAAAAATTATTGTATACTTCAATTTGTAGAAAAACAGCTATATATCACCGATAACTAGCTAAAATCATTGAAAAGAACACATTTTGAGGGTATAAAGCATTATCATAAGTTAAATTCCTTCTATTTATGATAAAAAACTACAATTTACTAGAGCCTATGAAAAACAGGTGTAATATACAATTGTATCACAATATAGAGTATCAAACTCCTATTATAAGCTGACAGTAGTTTAAAATAGCATTTTCTAACGAAGACAGCTATAATACTACATTTTGAATTTCTCTATCAAAAAGAGGGCTGAATAATGTCAATTTTCGACATTTTTTAGCCCTACAAAAATATATTAAAACACTTGAAAAAACGTTGTTTCTAAGATTAAAATTAATACCTAAATTTCATGAAAAATACATATTTTAAGCTCATATTAATGTAAAATATATTTGTGTAAAAGTGCTGAATAATGTCAAATTTCGACATTTTTTAGCCCTTCAAAAATACATTAAAATACTTGAAAAGACGTTGTTTTTAAAATTAATATTGATACCTAAATTTCATGAAAAATACCTATTTTTAGCTCATAATATTGAAAAATATAGTTGCGTAAAAGTGCTTAATAATGTCAAATATCGACATTATTTAGCCTTTCAAAAATACATTCAAATACTTGAAAAAACGTTGTTTTTAAGATTAAAATTGATACCTAAATTTCATAAAAAATACATATTTTTAGCTATTAATTTTGTAAAATATAGTTTTAGCAAATATCAAAAGCTATTTAGCTACAAATATAAAGATATATACTTCAATTTGTAGAAAAAAGCAACTCTTCACTGATTACTAGCTAAAATCATTGAAAACACTACATTTTATGGGTTTATAACAGCATGATAAGTAAAACTACTTGTATATATACAATAACGCTATGGTTTACAAAAAACTATGAAAAACGCTTGCAATATACCGTTATATAACAATAAATAACCTCTTACTCTTCTATTTATTAGCTTAATGTAATGTAAGCTACTTATAGGTATAAATTATTCTAAAAAAACGATTGTATACTTCAATTTGTAGGAAAACAGCTATATATCACCAATAACTAGCTAAAATCATTGAAAAGAATACATTTTGAGGGTATAAAGCATTATCATAAGTTAAATTCCTACTATTTATGATATAACACAATAATTTACAAGAAACTGAAAAACACGTGTAATATACAATTGTATCACAATATAGTCTCAAACTCCTATTATAAGCTTACAGTATTTTAAAATAGCATTTTCTAACGAAAACAACTATAATACCACATTTTGAATTTCTCCATAAAAAAAAGGCTCAATAATGTCAATATTCGACATCTTTTAGCCTTTCAAAAATACATTAAAATTCTTGAAAAAACGTTATTTTTAAAATTAAAATTGATGCCAAAATTTCATAAAAAATACATATTTTTAGCTATTAATTTTGTAAAATATAGTTGTAGCAAATTTCAAAAGCTATTTAGCAACCGATATAAAAGAATATACTTCAATTTGTAGAAAAAAACCACTCTTCACTGATAACTAGCTAAAATCATTGAAAACACTACATTTTATGGGTTTATAGCAATATGATAAGTAAAACTACTGGTATATATACAATAACGCTACAGTTTACAAGAAACTATGAAAAACGCTTGCAATATACCGTTATATCACAATAAATAACCTCTTACTCTTCTATTTATTAGCTTAATGTAATGTAAGCTACTTATAGGTGCAAATTATTCTAAAAAAAGGATTGTATACTTCAAATTGTAGAAAAACAGCTATATATCACCGATAACTAACTAAAATCATTGAAAAGAACACATTTTGAGGGTATAAAGCATTATCATAAGGTAAATTCCTTCTATTGATGATATAACACTACAATTTACAAGAGACTATGAAAAATACGTGTAATATACAATTATATCACAATATAGAGTCTCAAACTCCTATTATAAGGTTACAGTAGTTTAAAATAGCATTTTCTAACGAAAACAAATTTAATACTACATTTTTAATTTCTCTATCAAAAAAAGGGCTGAATAATGTCAATTTTCGACATTTTTTAGCCTTTCAAAAATACATTAAAACACTTGAAAAAACGTTGTTTTTAAGATAAAAAATGATACCTAAATTTCACGAAAAATACATATTTTAAGCTCATAATATTGTAAAATATAGTTGTGTAAAAGTGCAGAATAATGTCAAATTTCGACATTTTTTATTCCATCAAAAATACATTAAAATACTTGAAAAAACGTTGTTTTAAGATTAAAATTGCTATATAAATTTAATGAAAAATACATATTTTTAGCTCATAATATTGTAAAATATAGTTGTATAAAAGTGCTTAATAATGTCAAATTTCGACATTTTATAGCCTATCAAAAATACATTAAAACACTTGAAAAAACGTTGTTTTTAAGATTAAAATTGATACGTAAATTTCATGAAAAATACATATTATAAGCATATAATATTGTAAAATATAGTTGTGTAAAAGTGAAGAATAATGTCAAATTTCGACATTTTTAGCCTATCAAAAATACACTAAAACACTTGAAAAAACGTTGTTTTTAAGATTAAAATTTATATCTAAATTTCATGAAAAATACATATTTTAAGCTCATAATATTGTAAAATATAGTTGTGAAAAAGTGCTGAATAATGTCAAATTTCGACATTTTTTAGCCTTTCAAAAATACATTAAAATACTTGAAAAAATATTGTTTTAAGATTAAAATTGATACCTAAATTTCATAAAAAATACACATTTTTATCTATTAATTTTGTAAAATATTGTTGTAGCAAATATCGAAAAGCTATTTAACTACCGATATAAAGGAATATACTTCAATTTGTAGAAAAAAAAACTCGTCACTGATAACTAGCTAAAATCATTGAAAACACTACATTTTATGGGTTTATAGCAATATGATAAGTAAATCTACTTGTATATATACAATAACGCTACAGTTTACAAGAAACTATGAAAAACGCTAGCAATATACCGTTATATCACAATAAAGAACCTCTTACTCTTCTATTTATTAGCTTGATGTAATGTAAGCTACTTATAGGTGCAAATTATTCTAAAAAAAGGATTGTATACTTCAAATTGTAGGAAAACAGCTATATATCACCGATAACTAGCTAAAATCATTGAAAAGAATACATTTTGAGGGTATAAAGCATTATCATAAGTTAAATTCCTATTATTTATGATATAACACTACAATTTACAAGAAACTATGAAAAACACGTGTAATATACAATTGTATCACAATATAGTCTCAAACTCCTATTATAAGCTTACAGTAGTTTAAAATAGCATTTTCTAACGAAAACAACTATAATACCACATTTTGAATTTCTCTTTCAAAAAAAGGATTGAATAATGTCAATTTTCGACATTTTTTAGCCGTTCAAAAGTACATTAAAATACTTGAAAAAACGTTGTTTTTAAGATTAAAATTGATACCTAAATTTTATGAAAAATACATATTTTAAGCTCATAATATTGTATAACATAGTTGTGTAAAAGTGTTGAATAATGTCAAATCTCGAAATTTTTTTGCCTTTCAAAAATACATTAAAATACTTGGAAAAACGTTGTTTTTAAGATTATAATTGATACCTAAATTTCATAAGAAATACATATTTCTAGCTATTAATTTCGTAAAATATAGTGGTAGCAAATATCAAAAGCTATTTAGCTACAGATATAAAGAAATATACTTCAATTTGTAGAAGAAAAAAAACTCGTCTCTGATAACTTACTAAAATCATTGAAAACACTAAATTTTATGGGTTTATAGTAATATGAAAAGTAAAACTACTTGTATATATACAATAACGCAACAGTTTACAAGAAACTATGAAAAACGCTTGCAATATACCGTTATATCACAATAAATATCCTCTTACTCTTCTATTTATTCAGCCTAATGTAATGTAAGCTACTTATAGGTGCAAATTATTCTAAAAAAAGGATTGTATACTTCAATTTGTAGGAAAACAGCTATATATCACAAATAACTAGCTAAAATCGTTGAAAAGAACACATTTTGAAGGTATAAAGCATTATCATAAGTTAAATTCCTTCTATTTATGATATAACACTACAATATACAAGAAACTATGATAAACACGTGTAATATACAATTGTTTCACAATATAGAGTCTCAAACTCCTATTATAAGCTTACAGCAGTTTAAAATAGCATTTTCTTACGAAAACAACTATATACCATATTTTTAATATCTCTATAAAAAAAAGGGCTGAATAATGTCAATTTTCGACCTTTTTTAGCCATTCAAAAAAACATTAAAACACTTGAAAAAACGTTGTTTTAAGATTAAAACTGATATCTAAATTTCATGAAAAATACATATTTTTAGCTCATAATATTGTAAAATATAGTTGTGTAAAAGTGCAGAATAATGTCAAATTTGGTTATTTTTTAGCCCTTCAAAAATACATAAAAATACTTGAAAAAATGTTGTTTATAAGATTAAAATTGATACCTAAATTTCATGAAAAATACATATTTTTAGCTCATAATATTGTAAAATATAGTTGTGTAAAAGTGCTTTATAATGTCAAATTTCGACATTTTTAGCCTTTCAAAAATACATTAAAATACTTGAAAAATTATTGTTTATAAGATTAAAATTGATACCTAAATTTCATGAAAAATATATATTTTTAGCTCATAATATTGTAAAATATAGTTGTGTAAAAGTGCTTTATAGTGACAAATTTCGACATTTTTTAGCCTTTCAAAAATAAATTAAAATACTTGAAAAACTTTGTTTTTAAAATTAAAATTGATACCTAAATTTCATGAAAAATGCATATTTTTAGCTATTAATTTTGTAAAATATAGTTGTAGCAAATATCAAATGCTATTTAACTACAAATATAAAGAAATATACTTCAATTTGTAGAAAAAAACAACTCTTCACTGATAACTAGCTAAAATCATTGAAAACACTACATTTTATGGGTTTATAGCAATATGATAAGTAAAATACTTGTATATATACAATAACGCTACAGTTTACAGGAAACTATGAAAAACGCTTGCAATATAACGTTATATCACGATAAATAACCTCTTACTCTTCTATTTATTTGCTTAATGTAATGTAAGCTACTTATAGGTGCAAATAATAAAAAAAAATGGATTGTATGCTTGAATTTGTAGGAAAACTAGCTAAATACGAAAAATAGCAATATCATTAAATGAAAATAGGTATAAGCATTACAAATTAAATCCTTTATTATATTAAAAACAAATATGAAGGGTATAATGAACAATAAGTTAAATTCTTCTATTAATTAACTCAAATTAAAGCTTAATGAAAAAATTATAACATTTTATAAAACTGTAAATCTAATTTTAACTTCATACTATAAAATACATTGATCTAATCAAATTCAAATTTTTACCTTTAAAATTCATATAAAAAAAAAAATTTTAATTTTCAAATTTTAACCTAAAATTATAAAACATTAATTAAGTATATATTGAAAATTAAATTTATAAAATAAAAAATTAATATTAGCTATTATTGAAAAAATAATTAAAATATTGAAAAACACTTTTTTAAGCATTCAAAAATACTTAAAATTTTGAAAAAAATTTTTTTAAAATTAAAATTGATATCTAAATTCATAAATAATTCATTTTTTAATTTTTAAACTTTCTAAAATGCTTAAAATTTTTGAAACATTTTTTAAGCATTAAAAATAACTAAAATTTCAAAACATATTGTATTTAAATTAAAAATTATACTTACAATTATAAAAACTATTTAGCTAAATAAAAATAACTTCAATTATAGAAAAATCAAACGCTTTATAACAAATATAAAAATCATACTTCAATTTATAAAGTTAAAAAATATACTCTATAAATTCTAAAATACTTGATATATACTAATTTAAGGTTTAATAAATATAAAAAACCTTGTAATATACAATATACAGTTTAAAATTACTATTAAATCTATGTAAAGTTAGTATATACTATAATTATCTTAAAAAAAATTTTTATTCAATTTAGAAGCAGCTATAATCAAATTAACTATAAAAATTTTAAATAAACATTTTGAAAGTATAAAGCATAATAAGTAAATTTTAAATATTATACTTTCAAAAACATTAAAAACTTGAAAATCACTTGTATTTATAAAACTCACAATATAAAAATTAACAAACTTTTATAATTACAATTGTTAAATATTTCAACTCTACATCTTACAGCTATAAAAATAATTTTTTATATAAAAAAAAGCATATTTTAATTTGACAAATAATTGGCTAATAAATCATTTAAACATTGTTAAAAAACTTTTAAATTAAAAACTGAAATAACTTTTTTAAAAATAAAATTTAGCTCTACAATTTGAAAATAAATTTTAATGCAAATATGTAAAATATGAATTGTTAAGCTTCAAAAATAATAAATTTGAAATTTTTTACTTAAAATAATAAAATTGAAAAACTAATTTTATAAGATAAAATTGATTCTCAAATTTGAAAAATACATATTTTAGCTAATTTGTAAATAAGTTGAAAATTCTTTATTTCAAAATACGACAAATTCTTAGACTTTAAAATTTAAAATTAAAATTATTTTTAAATTAAAATATACTAATATTTTAGTAAAATACATATTTTATCTATAATGTTTAAATAGTAAATTTGAATTTTTATAGACATAAAATACATTATTACCTCAAAAATTGTTAAAATTAAAATTATATTTTAATAAAAATACAATTTCTATGAATATAAATTTTATTAATTTGTAAAATATATTGTAAATACAAATTATTTAACAAAATATAATATAATTAAAAAAAACTCTTACTATAACAGCTAAATATTGAAAACATACTTTTATGGGTTTATAGCAATATAATAACTATGAATATACATTAATACAATTAACGAATTTAAAAACTATAAACGTTCAATAAATATCACGATAAATACCTATTACTTCCTTAATTTATTAGCTAATTGTAGGTCAATAATTATAAATAATATTTATAAAAATGATTGTAGAAAACATTTTAACGGAAAACCTATATAAATCAAAAAAAAACATTTTAAGAATATGAGATAAAGCATTATCATAAGTTAAATTCCTTCTATTTATGATATAACACTACAATATACAAGAGACTATGAAAAACATGTGTAATATACAATTGTATCACAATATAGAGTCTCAAACTCCTATTATAAGCTTACAGTAGTTTAAAATAGCATTTTCTAACGAAAACAATTATAAAACTACATTTTGAACTTTATCAAAAACAGACCTGAATAATGTCAATTTTCAAAATTTTTAGCCCTTCAAAAATACATTAAAACACTTGAAAAAACGTTGTTTTTAAGATTAAAATTAATACCTAAATTACATGAAAAATACATATATTAAGCTCATAATATTGAAAAATATAGTTGTGTAAAAGTGCAGAATAATGTCATATATCGACATTTTTTAGCCCTTCAAAAATACATTAAAATATTTGAAAAAACGTTGTTTTTAAGATTAAAATTGATACCTAAATATCATGAAAAATACATATTTTTTGCTTATAATATTGTAAAATATAGTTATGTATAAGTGCTTAATAATGTCAATTTTCGACATTTTTTAGCCTTTCAAAAATACATTAAAATTCTTGAAAAAACATTGTTCCTAAGATAAAAAATTGATACCTAAATTTCATGAAAAATACATATTTTTAGCTATTAATTTTGTAATATATAGTTGTAGCAAATATCAAAAGCTATTTAGCTACAAATATAAAGAAATATACTTCAATTTGTAGGAAAAAAAAGGGTATAAAGCATTATCATAAGTTAAATTCCTACTATTTATGATATAACACTACAATTTACAAGAAACTATGAAAAACACGTGTAATATACAATTGTATCACAATATAGTCTCAAACTCCTATTATAAGCTTACAGTAGTTTAAAATAGCATTTTCTAACGAAAAAAACTATAATACCACATTTTGAATTTCGCCATCAAAAAAAGGGCTGAATAATGTCAATTTTCGACATTTTTTAGCCTTTCAAAAATACATTAAAACACTTGAAAAAACGTTGCTTTTAAGATTAAAATTGATACCTACATTTCATGAAAAATACATATTTTAAGTTCATAATATTGTAAAATATAGTTGTGTAAAAGTGCTGAACAATGTCAAATTTCGTCATTTTTTAACCTTTCAAAAATACATTAAATACTTGAAAAAAAGTTGTTTTTAAGATTAAAATAGATACCTAAATTTCATAAAAAATACATATTTTTAGCTATTAATTATGTAAAATATAGTTGTAGCAAATATCAAAAGCTATTTAGCTACCGATATAAAGAAATATACTTTAATTTGTAAAAAAAACCAGCTCTTCTCTGATAACTAGCTATAATCATTGAGAAACCACATTTTATGGGTATATAGCAATATGATAATAAAACTACTTGTATATATACAATAACACTACAGTTTACAAGCAACTATGAAAAACGCTTACAATATACCATTATATCACAATAAATAACCTCTTACTCTTCTATTTGTTAGCTGATTGTAATGTAAGCTACTTATAGGTGCAAATTATTCTAAAAAAGGATTATATACCTCAAATTCTAGGAAAACAGCTATATATCACCGATAACTAGCTAAAATCATTGAAAAGAACACATTTTGAGGGTATAAACGATTATCATAAGTTAAATTCCTTCTATTTATGATATAACACTACAATATACAAGAAACTATGAAAAACACGTGTAATATACAATTGTATCACAATATAAAGTCTCAAACTCCTATTATAAGCTGACAGTAGTTTAAAATAGCATTTTCTAACGAAAACAACTATAATACCACATTTTGAATTTCTTTATCAAAAAAAGGGCTGAATAATGTCAATTTTCGACATTTTTTAGCCCTTATATAATACATTAAAACACTTGGAAAAACGTTGTTTTTAGGAATAAAATTGATACCTTAATTTCATTAGAAATACATATTTTAAGTTCATAATATTGTAAAATATAGTTGTGTAAAAGTGCAAAATAATGTCAAATTTCGACCTTTTTAAGCCTTTTAAAAATACATTAATATACATGAAAAAAAGTTGTTTTTAAGATTAAAATTGATACCTAAATTTCATAAAAAATATTTATTTTTAGCTATTAATTTTGTAAAATATAGTTGTAGCAAATATCAAAAGCTATTTAGCTACCGATATAAAGGAATATACTTCAATTTGTAGAAAAAAACAGCTCTTCACTGATAACTAGCTAAAATCATTGAAAACACTACATTTTATGGGTATATAGCAATATGATAAGTAAAACTATTTGTATATATATACAATAACACAACAGTTTATAAGAAACTATGAAAAACGTTTACAATATACCGTTATACCACAATAAATAACCTTTTACTCTTCTATTTGTTAGCTTAGTGTAATGTAAGCTACTAATAGGTGCAAATTATTCTAAAAAAAGGATTGTATACTTCAAATTGTAGGAAAACAGCTATATATCACCGATAACTAGCTAAAATCATTGAGAAAAAACATATTTTGAGGGTATAAAGCATTATCATAAGTTAAATTCCTTCTATTTATAATATAACACTACAATATACAAGAAACTATGAAAAACACGTGTGATATACAATTGTATCACAATGTAGAGTCTCAAACTCCTATTATAAGCTTACAGTAGTTTAAAATAGCATTTTCTAACAAAAACAACTATAATACCACATTTTGAATTTCTCTATCAAATAAAGTGCTGAATAATGTCAATTTTCGACATTTTTTAGCCCTTCAAAAATATATTAAAACACTTGAAAAAACGTTGTTTTTAAGATTAAAATTGATACCTAAATTTCATTAAAAACACATATTTTAAGTTCATAATATTGTAAAATATAGTTGTGTAAAAGTGCTTAATAATGTCAATTTCGACATTTTTTAGCCTTTCAAAAATACATTAAAATACTTGAAAAAACGTTGTTTTTAAGATTAAAATTGATACCTAGATTTCATAAAAAATACATAACTTTAGCTATTAATTTTGTATAATATAGTTGTAGCAAATATCAAAAGCTATTTAGCTACAGATATAAAGAAATACACTTCAATTTGTAGAAGAAAAAAAACTCTTCACTAGAAAACTTGCTAAAATCATTGAAAACACTACATTTTATGGGTTAATAGCAATATGATAAGTAAAACTACTTGTATATGTACAATAACGCTACAGTTTACAAGAATCTATGAAAAACGCCTGCAATATACCGTTATATCACAATAAATAACCTCTTACTCTTCAATTTATTAGCTTAATGTAATGTAAGCTACTTTTATTTGCAAATTATTCTAAAAAAAGGATTGTATACTTCAATTTATAGGAAAACAGCTATATATCACCAATAACTAGTTAAAATCATTGAAAAAAACACATTTTGAGGGTATAAAGCATTATCATTAGTTAAATTCCTTCTATTTATTATATAACACTACAATATACAAGAAACTATGAAAAACACGTGTAATATACAATTTTATCACAATATAGAGTCTCAAACTCCTATTATAAGCTTACAGTAGTTTAAAATAGCATTTTCTAACGAAAACAATACAATAGCACTACAGTTTACAACAAACTATGGAAAACGCTACAATATAACATTATATCACAATAAATAACCTCTCACTCTATATATTAGATTAATGTAATGTGAGGTACTTATAGGTGCAAATTTATCTAAAAAAAGGCCTGTATACTTCAATTTGTAGAAAAATGCTACATGTCACTGATAACTAGCTAAAATCATTGAAAACAACACATTTTAGGGGTATAAAGCATATAATAATAAATTTTCCTTTTATTTTATGATGAAACACTATAATGTACAGAAACTAGTGAAAACACTGTAATATGCATTATGATCACAATAAATGTCCTCAAACTCCTTTCTAAGCTTACAGTAGTTTAAAATTGCGTTTTGTAACGAAAACAACTATAATACCAAATTTTTGTTGGCTGTATCAAAAAAAGGGCCTAACACTGTGGTATTATCACATTTTTGCCCCTTCAAATTTTTTTTTTGTAGCAATGTAGCGGTAACAAATATCAAAAGCTATTTACCTAACAGATATAGAGGAATATACTTCATTTGTAGATAAAACACTTAACCGAAACTACTAAAATATTGAAAACACTACATTTTATGGTTATATAGCAATATGAGAAGTAACACTCTTATATATATACAATAACACTACAGTTTACAAGAAATTATGAAAAACGCTTGCAATAGCCGTTATATCACATACATAACCTCTCGCTCTAATTTATTTGCTTAAGGTCTGTAAGTACTTAAAGTGCAAATTAATCTAAAATAAGCCTTGTATACTTCAATTTGTAGAAAAAAGCTACATGTCACCGTTAACTATGCTAAAATCATTTGAAACAACACTTTTGGGTAATAGAGCATTTTATTAAGAAACTTCCTTTCATTTATGATATAACACATAATTACAAGAAACTATGACAAACATCACTTGAAATTGCAATTATATCACAAAAAATATCCTCAAACTCCTTTCTTCAGCTTACAGTAGTTTTAAAATGCATTTTGTAACGAAAACAACTATAATACCAAATTTGAGTTTTGTATCAAAAAAAAGGGCTAAAAACTGCATTATCGAAATTTTTTGCCTTTCAAATACATTAAAGCACTTGAAAAGAAATGTGTGTCAAGATCAAATTCATAAGTTAAAAAGCATTTCAATACAGAGTTTTTGGCTACAATTTTGTATGTAATGAACAAATATCAGTTTGCACTTAAGTAATAGCTGATAAACAGGTAGGAATAAGAGTGATATAAGAGCTAATATCTTGTAAAAAACAACATTTATGGGACATATGGCATTAAATAAGGAAAACTATTATATATATATATATATATATATATATAATATATATATATATATATATATATATATAATATATCTATATAGATATATATATATATATATATATATATATATATATATATATCTATATCTATATATATATATAATATATCTATATATATATATATATATATGATATAATATATTATATAGATATATATATAGAACGATATATATAATAGTATATATATATATGTTATATATATAGATAGGCTTGACATTTCAGGGTGACAAGACACTCGTCATTCTTGGGGTTGTTTTCTGCGGCAATGTTTCGCCAAAGACACTGCATCATCACAACCCTAAAAAAAAAAAAAAAAAAAAAGAATTACGATGTCTTGCCAACCCTGAAATGTCACAGATGTATTACCACTAAGTAAATCACCTAAATATGTATATATCTATATATTATCTATATATGATATATATATATATATATATAATATCTATATATCTATATATATATATATCTAGTATATATATATATATATATATATATATCTATATATAGTATATATAATTACACTACATGTAACAAACAATGACTATGCGAAAAAACGCATTCAAACTACCATTATATCACAAATAATCCTCAAACTCTCACTTATTTGCTTTGGAGTAATGTAAACTTGCATTTTGTGAAGGAAAACACCTATATTTCCCATTTATAATTTTCCATTCAAAAAATGGCTGAAAACTGTCTTATTTCACTACTTTTGCAAGCTATGAAATATATAGCAAATAATTAAATAAACGGTGGTTTTAGGAGAAATTGATAATTTAAATTTCATGACAAATACGTAAATATTAGCTACTAAAGTTTGTAAAAGTATTTGTAGCAAATATCAAAAAGATATTTTAGCTAC
Organism: Chionoecetes opilio; assembly: GCA_016584305.1. Lineage (NCBI taxonomy): Eukaryota > Metazoa > Arthropoda > Malacostraca > Decapoda > Majidae > Chionoecetes > Chionoecetes opilio. The sequence continues at coordinate 135,320 of JACEEZ010016411.1, forward strand.
AGATATAGAGGAATTATTTCAATTTGTAGAAGAAAAAATCTCTTCACCGATAACGTAGAAAAATCATTCAAAACATTACATTTTTGGGTATATAGCAATATGATTGTAAAACTCCTTGTATATATACAATACGCTAAACGGTTTACAAGAAACTACGAAAAACGCTACAATATACCGTTATATCACCATAAATAACCTCTCCTGTATTTATTAGCTTAAGTAATGTAAGGTACTTATAGGTTTAGTTAATCTAGAAAAAAGGGCTTTTGTATCTTCATTTGTAGAAAAAAAGCACTTTCACTGATACTACTTAAAATATTGAAACAACACATTTATGGGATACTAGCCGCAAAGCCTGCCCCCCGTGCGGCCTTTTGTGGCTGAGCTCCTGCGGAGGGGCTATGTGGGTCCTCGGCCCACCAAACACAGACTCTCCGATAGCCCCTTCTAACTTTCCCTGAAATCAATGGTGTAGAAATGTGTATGTATTAACGCCACCCCATTTCACAAGGAAGTGTCATAGCGCCCTTCTAGATTTCTTGAGGAGCAAAGCCGCCTCCGGCAGACTTTTTGGTTAGCTCCTGCTGAGGGCTATTGGTGGGCCCTTCGCCCACCACCTGTGTTTGGTGGGCCAAAGGCCCACCAAACACAGACTCTCAGATAGACCCATTCCCAACACCTCGGCCGCACCAAAACAGACAACGCTCCAGATAGCCCCTTCTAACTTTCCTGAAATGTATGGTATTCCCCCCCCATTCACATCACCCCATTACCATCACCCCCCACCCATTCACTCACCCATGTACCCATCACCACCACCCATTCAACTCACCCATTACCCATCACCACACCCCTCTCACTCACTCCATTACCCCATCACCACCCCACCTATTCCCTCACCCATCACCCATCTCCTCCCCCTCACCCCACAAACCCAATTATCATCACCCCACCCATTCATTCACCCTATTACCATCACCTTACATCATGGTTTCCTCATTCTCGCACCCACTTTTTTTTCTTCAGTTTCTCGCTTATAGGCTGCTAAAAAAAGAAGAAAAAAGTGATCGGATCATCCTAATAAATGGGCTTAAAACCTTCCCCTGGTCACCCTGATTCCAAAACTGGTGACATATGAATGGGATTCGCAACAGGGGCGGCACCTATCGCGACAGGACAGACAGACAACGACACACACACACACACAATCACCCCCACACACACACACCATAACACGACACACACACACCACACCACACACACTTTCCGCTATATTATTATGATAAGGCTTAAAAAAAGTAAATTCCTTTTTATTCATGATATAACGCTATAATTTCCAAGAACTATGAAAACACTTGTATATGCCAATTATTACACAATATATCCTCAACTCTTCCTTTTTTAAAGCTTAGCAAGTAGCTTAAAATACTTTTTCTGCGAAACAACTATAAATCCAAATTTGAGTTTCTGAATAAAAAAAAGAGCTGAAAAAAAAATGTCAATTCTCGACATTGTTTTGCTTTCAAAAATACATTAAAAACGTGAAAAAACGTTTGATTTCAAGATTTAAATTGATAGGTTACAAAGCATTATAAAATGTACATAGTTTTGGCTGCAAATTTTGTAAATTAATAGTTAAACAAATATCAGGTATTAATTAAAGTAAAACAGGTAGGACATTTCAGCGTTATGTAATAATGTAAAGGCTATATACAGTTGTAATTAAACTCTTAAATTAAGCATATATACTTAAATTAAGGAAACAAGAACTACAATTCATCAATAACTATCTAATATCATTGAAAAAACATATTTATGGGACATATAGCATCTAAATAAGGAAAACTCTTATATATATATTATATATATATATATATATATATTATTAATGAATATATATATATAGTGATATATATATATAGATATATTTATATATTATCATCAATATATATATATATATATATTATATATATATATATAGTATATATATATATATATATACTATATGTATATATATATATATATATAGATATATATATATATATAATATATATATATATATATATATATATATATATATATATATATATATATATTATTATTATAAATATGTATATATATATATATATATATTATATATATTTAATATATATAATATATATATATATTTATAGATATAATAATATATATATATATATATATATATATATATATATATATAATTACACTACATGTACAACAACTATGAAAACGTATTCAAACTGCCATTAATCACAATAAATAAGTCAAACTTTCTTTATTTGCTTGAGAGTAATGTACAATTGCATTTGCGAAGGAAACAACTATATATTCCCATTTAAATTTTCTTTATAAAAAAAATGGTCTTAAACATTTTCCTTTTTCACTTACTTTGCAACCTATGAAATTCATCAACACTAAATTAAAACATTGCTTTAGAAAAAAATTTTATAATTAAATTGTAATGCATAATACATATTTGTAGCTACTAATTTGTAAATGTAGTTGTAGAAATATCAAAAGCTATTACTATCAGATATAAGGAACATCCTTCAATTTTGAAAAGAAAAAAAACTTCACCGATAACTAGGTAAAATCATTGAAAACAACTACATTTTTGGGGTATATAGCAATATGATTAAGTAAACGTCCTCGGATATATATGTACAATAACACTTACAGTTTACAACATAATATGAAAAACGCTACCATATAACGTTATATCACAATGAATACCTCTCACTCTATTTTATTAGCTTAATGTAATGTAAGGTACTTATAGGTTGCAAAATTATCTAAAAGATATGCTTGTATACTTCATTGTAGAAAAAAGCTACATTTCACTCGATAAATAACTTGCTAAAATCATTGAAAAAAAAAATGTTGGGTATTAAGCATTATTATAAGGAAAATACCTTTATTTCTATTAATACTATGAATTTACAAGAACTATAACAACCTTGTTATTTGCACTTATAGCACAAAAATAACCGTCAACGTTCTTTTTTTTGAGCTACAGTAACTTAAATAGCGTTTTGTAACATACAACTAAAATACCAAATTTGAATTTCTGTATCCAAATAAGGACTGAGAAATTTGTCCAATTTCACATTGTTTTGCCTTCAAAAATACTTGACAAAACCTGAAAAAACCGTTTGATTTCAGATTAATGATAAGTAAAAGATTTAAAATACATAGTTATGGGCTGCAAATTTTTGGTCAATGTAGATGAACAAATATCAGTAATGCAGTACAACATGTAGGAAATTTACAGTTATGTAATTTATGTAAAGTTAATACCGGTGCAAATAAACTCTAATAAGGCGATATATACGTATTTAAGGAATCACTACATATCATCATAACTATCAATAACTAGCAATTCATTGAAACAACAACATTTATGGGACATATTAGCATAAAAATAAGGAATCTTCTTTATATATATATATATAATATATATATATATATATATATATAGATACCATAATATATATTATATATATATCTAATATATATATATATATATATATATATATATCTAATAATAGTATAATTCCACTCACATGTTACAAACAACTATGCAAAACGCATTTAAACTACCATTATATCACAAATAATAACCTCAAACTCTCATTATTTGCTTAGAGTAATGTAAAATTGCATTTGTGAAGGAAAACAACTATATTTTCAATTTATATATTTTCTATAAAAAAATGAGCTGCAAACTGTCATTTTTTACTAATTTGCAACCTCTGAAATATATATTAAAACACTTAAATAAATTTGTTTTAGGAGTAGAATTGTAAATTTTATTTCATGAAAATACATTATTTTAGCTACTAATTTTGTAAAATGTAGTTGTAGCAAATATCAAAAGCTATTTAGCTACAATCAATCAATCATTTGGGGCATACGCCGGGGGGCGCGTCGCCTCGCCCACCCTACGACGCCACTCCCGGGGGTCACCACACGCGAGTTCCCAAGCAGGCTCCTTTCCCATACCAAGCAGCCTCTCGACAAGAAAACATCACTTGCCCCACCACCGAGCCTTGTGAGCGCCCCCTTGGGCCTCCTCCACGCGGATTGTCCTCTAAAGATACAACCCGATGGGAAGGATCGGATTTTCAGGTGCGTGCCACATGCCCATATAGCTCAAGTTGGCGCTGACGACTATGCAGGTAATAGGCCTAAATTCAGTCTCACGGTGCAATCCTCTGATTTGCACGTAATCATCCCATCGATACCCATGATCGTGAAGACACTATTACCAAAGGCTTGATTCGTCTCTTCAAGTCACTATTTAGTGTCCATGTCTCACAACATAGAGTAGACAGGGATTCGCAAGTGACTTGAAGATCCGATCTTTGTCCTCCTGCACATGTACCGACAACGCCAAATACTCCCACTGAGCGAGTCATAACAACGTGGGCTATGCCCATCGCCGTAAGGCTTCTTGACGTGACCCCCCGTACATTATGGACTGCGCTACCAGGTATGTTAAACTTTCCAAGATCTCAATGTCATCTTCCACACGCATGAACGAGACTGTACTGCTCATCTATAAGTCTCGAAAACACCTGACGCTTGGTCTTGAGCAGGAGACCTCCAGTCCCCCAAGGCTTTGCCTCCCTCGTCAGCGCCTCGGAGCCCTCACAGGACCTCCAGCGACTCAGCAAAGATTACTGCAGCATCCGGCAAAAACAAGAATCAGTGATCTTGGTGTTGCCGACGGAATGCTCACAATTCACTTTGATCTACAACCTTGTCTCAATACCCAGTCCATCAAGCGTTTAAAAGGATGGGGGCAAGGACCAACCTTGCCTGCACTCCTGTATTCACAGACCCCACACTTCACATCACTCTCAGTCCCAGAATACAGACCGTTCAAACCAATTCCGTGCAGAATCCCTCAAGTCGCAGAAGATCCCAGAGGTGACTCACTATGGCACTGATTCAACGCCTTCTTGAGATCAACATAGACTGCAAGCATCCCCTGTCTAACTCACGTCGCGTTTCCACCAGGACACGAAGCGCTAGGATAACGGTCCTTGTTGACTTACCAGCGTGAACCCAGACTGCCTGAGGTCTCTGATGGTCTCACCATATGACGGGAATTCGTGTCAGCAATAGATGGGCAAGCACCTTTCCGGTTACGCTGGTCAGTGTAATACCACGGTATTGTTGCAGTCCTGACGGTCCCCCTTCCCTTTCCAGATGGGACACCCTGCCCCTTTTCCCATCAGGAGGAATGGTACTTGATTGCCACACGGCAGTCAGGACAGCATGCACCCGCGGATCATGGCCTCAAACCCCAGTTTTGGGGGGGGGGGGGGGGGAGAGCTCCGCACTGATAATACAAACACTCACTGCCTTTGCCCCCTTCAACTTGCTACAGCCTCTCTAGCCTCTCTGACTTCCGGGGGTCAAAAGAGGGTGCGTTTCGTCCAATGGGAGGAATCGGCATCCCCTTCCTTGTACCCCAGTGGTGTTGAAGCTGCTCATTTGGAGGGTCCACTCGGCGTGAACAACTGCCCAAAGTACTCAGCCAACGAGCCATCTGCCCTCATGTCCGACACTATGCGCCATTTGCTGTCGAATAGCACCTCGCCCGAGAAGGGAACTAGGAACGGAGCTTCTTCAGGGCTCGGTAGGCGGGTCGGAGGGTCATTCGCGTTCAAAATGACCTCCGACCATCCTCAGCGAGACTCTGACATACCTCTCCTGGGGCTCTCCTCAGGAGGGTTCTATCCGGCGTGGACGAGCCCTGTGCTGGTCCCCGGTTCCCCACCAAGCCAAGGTCAGTCGTACAGACTCTCCTCGATTTTCCTCCAGCGTCTCCGTAGAGACAAACCACGCCTTGACCTCGGGCGTTTTCACCCGATACACTCCTTGGCACTCTGTAGAGTTTCACGTTTTTGGAAGGTAATCCCACAGTTCTACATGATCCCTCGAGGCATCGAGCACATCAAACCGATATGAGACTGCCACGCATACTCATGAGCACATGTCAAGTCCTTCATTTCTCAAGAGGAAACACGTAATGTTACCTCCTGAGATTCTTCTGGGACTTGACATGAAGCTTAAGTTAGCAACCACAGCCTGTGATCTTTCCAAATAACTCAGCACTCCGGTAAACCCTGTAGTTCTGGAGGATCTCCAACGACGTTACTAACGAGGATGTGGTCGATCTCCTTAGCTACCCCTCCGGCATTACTAGACATGTCCAGCGGTGCAGTCACTCTGGTCTCTGATACCAAGAACCTGCAATTCTCAACCTTCTGGACCTTGCAAAGTTCAGAAGCAGAGAACTGTTGGTGTTTCTGGTACCGGAGCCATGGGGACCAACACACAACTCGTAGCCATCTCTCACAGTGCCAGTAGTAGCATTGAAGCTACATATATAGAGGAATATACTTCAAATTGTAGAAAACAGCCAGATATAGAGGAATATACTTCAAATTGTAGAAAACAGCAACTCTTAACCGATAACTAGCTAAAATCATTGCAACACTACATTTTAGGGGTATATAGCAATATGATAAGTAAAACTCCTTATATATATATATATACAATAACTCTACAGTTTACAAGAAACTATGAAAAACGCTACAAAATACCATTATATCACAATAAATAACCTCTCACTCTATTTATTTGCTTAATGTAATGTAAGGTACTTATAGGTGCAAATTAATCTATAAAAAGGCTTGTATACTTCAATTTGTAGAAAAAAAACTCCATGTCACTGATAGCTAGCTACTGCTGACTGTAGCAATCAATGCAAACAACACATTTTGGGGGTTTAAAGCAAAATAATAAGGAAAATTCCTTTTATTTATGATATAACACTACAATTTACAAGAAACTATGAAAAACACTTGTAATATGCAATTATATCACAATAAATAGCCTCAAACTCCTTTTTTAAACTTATAGTAGTTTAAAATAGCGTTTTCTAGCGAACACAACTATAATACCAAATTTGAATTTCTGTATCAAAAAAAGAGCTGAAAACTGTCAATTTTCGACATTTTTTTGCCTTGCAAAAATACATTAAAATTATTGAAAAAACCTTGATTTCAAGATTAAAATTGATAATAAGCATTTAAAATACATAGTTATGGCTACAAATTTGGTAAAATGTAGATGAAACAAATATCAGGTATGCAGTTAAGTAAATATATAAACAGGTAGGAAATATAAGTTATGTAATAATGTAAAGTTATATACAGGTGTAAATTAAACTCTAATAAGGCATATATACTTAAATTTTCGGAAACAAACTACATAATAAATTTTGTAGTTTGTTTCATCATCAATAACTATCTAATATAATTGAAAAAACAACATTTATGGCACATATAGCATTAAAATAAGGAAAACTCCTTATATATATATATATATAATTACACTACATGTTACAAACAACTATGCAAAACGCATTCAAACTACCATTATATCACAAATAATAACCTCTTATCAATGAGGTTATGAAAATGCAATTTTACATTAGTATAGGGCCTATAGGCTATAATACTACTATAAGTTAATAAAGAGAGTTTACGTAATTTATGTAAAATACATATGTATAGCTACTAATTGTGTAAGATGTTGAAGTAGCATATATCAGATATAAGAACACAAGAACACAAGAAAACAAGGAAGCTACAAGAGGCCGCGAGGCCTACATGTGATAGTTCCTGCTACTTAACACTACCTACATACACCTTTCATCCCCATCCATGAACCTATCCAGCCCCCCTTTAAGGCTCCCCAATGACTCCGCACTAACTAACTACCTGTCTACTGAGTCAATTCCATTCATTCACCACTCTATTTGTGAGCCAGTTTTTCCCTATTTCTTTTTTAAGTCTACGCTTTTCCAGCTTGAAACCGTTACTACTTGTTCTACCCTGGTAAATAGCCGTAAGAACTTTTCCTACCTCTCCTTTATTAAATTCCTTTATCTACTTAAAAACTTATATCAGATCGCTCCTTACTCAAGGTCTCTCGAGTGAGTGTAACTTTAATAGCTTCAATCTCTTCTCATAACTAAAGGTACGCATCCCTTGAATCATTTTGGTCATCCTTCTCTGCACTGATTCCAACAAGGCTATATCCATCCTGTAATATGGAGACCAAAACTGAATCGCATAGTCTAGGTGAGGTTTAACTAGAGCCAGATAAAGCTTTAGAATAACTTCCGTACTTCTACTTGTAACACTTCTGGAAGTGAATCCTAACACTCTATTAGCTTTATTTCTAGCCTCAATACATTGTAATATATATATCGTAAGGTATAGTTTTTTCCTAAATATGAAGTTATGTAATGCAATTTATAGGTGCAAAATCGACTATAATTACCCGTATATTGTTTAATTTGTAGAAAAAAGCAACATTTCACCGATAACTAGCTAAAAGTATTGAAAACACTACATATTATAAAAATTTAGCATATTGGAAAACTCATTGTATATATGAAATAACATTTCAGGTAACAATAAACTATAAAACACGCCTACAATATACCGTTATGTTACAATAAATAACCTCAAACTCTCTGTATTAACGGATGGTATATTATATCATTTATTTACAAAAAAAAAAAAAAAAAAATTAAGAATTTCTCTTAACAAAAATAGAGCTCAAAACTGTCAGTTTCCAACGTTTTGTAGCCTTTGAGAGATACATTAAAAAATAATAAAAACTTATTTTTATAAACTAAAAGCTAGTAAATAGATGTGTACAAATATAAGTATACAAAACAAAAACATATTTTTTTGCTACAAATTTTGTGAAATGTAGATGTAGCAGTTATCAGTTATGTAGTTATAGAAAACTATATATAGGTGCAAATTAAACTATAAAAAAGCGTGTATACTTCAATTTAAAGAAAAAAATTACAGTTCATCGATAACTAGCTATTATTATTTTTTTATTTTTTTTACATCACAAAGGACTGGCCAAGGGCACAACAAAGGGCACAACTCAAAGCCTGCTTAGTTGCCAGTCCCTATAAAGAAGACAGTAGGATAATAAAAATAATGAGGGGTGTGCCAATTAAGTTCGGGAGATGACTTGCTACTCTTCTCTTGAAAATATTTAAGTAGTAGGAGAGTGGAAAAATAGAAACAAGAAGAGAGTTCCAGTGTTTACCAGTGAAAGGGATGAAAGAGTAAAGATACTGATTAACTCTTGCATTATGAAGATGGACAGAAAAGGGGTGATATTGAGTAGAACGTCTTGTGATGCGAGGCATGCAGGGGGAGAGGCATGCGAGGCATGCGGGGGAGGCATGCGAGGCATGCGGGGGAGGCATGCAGTTAGCAAGTTCAGAAGAGCAGTGAGCATGAAAATAACGGTAGAAGATAGCAAGAGAAGCAACATTCCGGCGGTGATTTAAAGATTGAATACAGTCAGTCAGAGGAGCGGAGTTGAGGAGACGAAAAGCTTTTGACTCAACCCTGTTTAGGAGAGCTGTATGAGTGGATCCTCCCCAAACATGTGAGACATACTCCATACATGGGCGATAAGGCAACAGGTACAGAGCAAGCAACTGGGAGGGAGAAAAAAAGGGCGCAGACGTCACAGGACACCTAACTTCTTAGAAGCTGTTCTAGCAAGATATGAGATGTGAGATTTCCAGTTCAGATTTTTAGTAAAGGATAGTCCTAGACTGTTCATTGTAGAAGAAGGAGATAGTTGAGTGTCATTGAAGAAGAGGAGATAGTTATCTGGTAGGTTTTGTCGAGTAGATAGGTGAAGAAATTGGGTTTTTGAGGCATTGAACAAAACAAGGTTTGCTTTGCCCCAATCAGAAATTATAGAAAGATCAGAATTTAGGCGCTCGGTGGCATCTATTTGTTAGCTTAGTGTAATGTAAGCTACTAATAGGTGCAAATTATTCTAAAAAAAGGATTGTATACTTCAAATTGTAGGAAAACAGCTATATATCACCGATAACTAGCTAAAATCATTGAGAAAAAACATATTTTGAGGGTATAAAGCATTATCATAAGTTAAATTCCTTCTATTTATAATATAACACTACAATATACAAGAAACTATGAAAAACACGTGTGATATACAATTGTATCACAATGTAGAGTCTCAAACTCCTATTATAAGCTTACAGTAGTTTAAAATAGCATTTTCTAACAAAAACAACTATAATACCACATTTTGAATTTCTCTATCAAATAAAGTGCTGAATAATGTCAATTTTCGACATTTTTTAGCCCTTCAAAAATATATTAAAACACTTGAAAAAACGTTGTTTTTAAGATTAAAATTGATACCTAAATTTCATTAAAAACACATATTTTAAGTTCATAATATTGTAAAATATAGTTGTGTAAAAGTGCTTAATAATGTCAAATTTCGACATTTTTTAGCCTTTCAAAAATACATTAAAATACTTGAAAAAACGTTGTTTTTAAGATTAAAATTGATACCTAGATTTCATAAAAAATACATAACTTTAGCTATTAATTTTGTATAATATAGTTGTAGCAAATATCAAAAGCTATTTAGCTACAGATATAAAGAAATACACTTCAATTTGTAGAAGAAAAAAAACTCTTCACTAGAAAACTTGCTAAAATCATTGAAAACACTACATTTTATGGGTTAATAGCAATATGATAAGTAAAACTACTTGTATATGTACAATAACGCTACAGTTTACAAGAATCTATGAAAAACGCCTGCAATATACCGTTATATCACAATAAATAACCTCTTACTCTTCAATTTATTAGCTTAATGTAATGTAAGCTACTTTTATTTGCAAATTATTCTAAAAAAAGGATTGTATACTTCAATTTATAGGAAAACAGCTATATATCACCAATAACTAGTTAAAATCATTGAAAAAAACACATTTTGAGGGTATAAAGCATTATCATTAGTTAAATTCCTTCTATTTATTATATAACACTACAATATACAAGAAACTATGAAAAACACGTGTAATATACAATTTTATCACAATATAGAGTCTCAAACTCCTATTATAAGCTTACAGTAGTTTAAAATAGCATTTTCTAACGAAAACAATGCAATAGCACTACAGTTTACAACAAACTATGGAAAACGCTACAATATAACATTATATCACAATAAATAACCTCTCACTCTATATATTAGATTAATGTAATGTGAGGTACTTATAGGTGCAAATTTATCTAAAAAAAGGCCTGTATACTTCAATTTGTAGAAAAATGCTACATGTCACTGATAACTAGCTAAAATCATTGAAAACAACACATTTTAGGGGTATAAAGCATTATAATAAGTAAATTTCCTTTTATTTATGATGAAACACTATAATGTACAAGAAACTATGAAAAACACTTGTAATATGCAATTATATCACAATAAATGTCCTCAAACTCCTTTCTTAAGCTTACAGTAGTTTAAAATTGCGTTTTGTAACGAAAACAACTATAATACCAAATTTTTGTTGCTGTATCAAAAAAAGGGCTAACAACTGTGTATTATCGACATTTTTTTGCCCTTCAAATTTTTTTTTGTAAAATGTAGCTGTAACAAATATCAAAAGCTATTTACCTACAGATATAGAGGAATATACTTCAATTTGTAGATAAAAAAACTTAACCGAAAACTAGCTAAAATAATTGAAAACACTACATTTTATGGGTATATAGCAATATGATAAGTAAAACTCCTTATATATATACAATAACACTACAGTTTACAAGAAATTATGAAAAACGCTGCAATATGCCGTTATATCACAATAAATAACCTCTCGCTCTATTTATTTGCTTAAGGTAATGTAAGGTACTTAAAGGTGCAAATTAATCTAAAATAAGCCTTGTATACTTCAATTTGTAGAAAAAAAGCTACATGTCACCGTTAACTAGCTAAAATCATTGAAAACAACACATTTTAGGGGTATAAAGCATTTTATTAAGAAAACTTCCTTTCATTTATGATATAACACCATAATTTACAAGAAACTATGAAAAACACTTGAAATATGCAATTATATCACAAAAAATATCCTCAAACTCCTTTCTTAAGCTTACAGTAGTTTAAAATTGCATTTTGTAACGAAAACAACTATAATACCAAATTTGAGTTTTGTATCAAAAAAAGGGCTAAAAACTGTCAATTATCGAAATTTTTTGCCTTTCAAAAATACATTAAAGCACTTGAAAGAATGTTGGTTTCAAGATTAAAATTCATAAGTAAAAAGCATTTCAAATACAGAGTTTTGGCTACAAATTTTGTTAATGTAGATGAAACAAATATCAGTTATGCACTTAAGTAAAGCTATAAACAGGTAGGAAATAAGAGTTATAATAAGAGCTAATATCATTGAAAAAACAACATTTATGGGACATATGGCATTAAAATAAGGAAAACTTATTATATATATATATATATATATATATATATATATATATATATATATATATATATATATATATATATATATATATATATATATATATATATATATATATATATATATATTATATATATATATATATATATATATATATATATATATATATATATATATATATATATATATATATATATAATATATATATATATATATATATATATATATATATATATATATTATATATATATATATCTTGACATTTCAGGGTGACAAAGACACTCGTCATTCTTGGGGTTGTTTATGCGCAATGTTTCGCCAAAGACACTTGGCATCATCACAACCCCAAGAATTACGAGTGTCTTTGTCACCCTGAAATGTCAAGATGTATTACCAACTAAGTAAATCAACTAAATATGTATATATATATATATATATATATATATATATATTATATATATATATATATATATATATATATATATATATATATATATATATATATATATATATATATATATATATATATATATATATATATAATTACACTACATGTAACAAACAACTATGCAAAACGCATTCAAACTACCATTATATCACAAATAATAACCTCAAACTCTCATTATTTGCTTTGAGTAATGTAAAATTGCATTTGTGAAGGAAAACAACTATATTTCCCATTTATAATTTTCCATCAAAAAATGGGCTGAAAACTGTCTTATTTCACTACTTTGCAAGCTATGAAATATATATGCAAATACTTAAATAAACGTTGGTTTTAGGAGTAAAATTGATAATTAAATTTCATGAAAAATACGTAAATTAGCTACTAATTTTGTAAAAAGTATTTGTAGCAAATATCAAAAGATATTTAGCTACAGATATAGAGGAATATATTTCAATTTGTAGAAGAAAAAATCTCTTCACCGATAACTAGAAAATCATTCAAAACATTACATTTTGGGGTATATAGCAATATGATTAGTAAAACTCCTTGTATATATACAATAACGCTAAAGTTTACAAGAAACTACGAAAAACGCTACAATATACCGTTATATCACAATAAATAACCTCTCACTGTATTTATTAGCTTAATGTAATGTAAGGTACTTATAGGTGTTAGTTAATCTAAAAAAAGGCTTGTATACTTCAATTTGTAGAAAAAAAGCTACATTTCACTGATAACTACTTAAAATCATTGAAACAACACATTTATGGGATACTAGCCGCAAAGCCGCCCCCCGGGCGGCCTTTTTGGCTAGCTCCTGCGGAGGGCTATTGGTGGGCCTTCGGCCCACCAAACACAGACTCTCCAGATAGCCCCTTCTAACTTTCCTGAAATCATGGATGTAGAAATGTATGTATTAACGCCAACCCATTCACATCATAGCCCCTTCTAGCTTTCTTGAGAGCAAAGCCGCCCTCCGGGCAGACTTTTTGGTTAGCTCCTGCGGAGGGCTATTGGTGGGCCTTCGGCCCACCACCTGTGTTTGGTGGGCCAAAGGCCCACCAAACACAGACTCTCCAGATAGACCCATTACCCAACACCTCGGCCCACCAAACACACACTCTCCAGATAGCCCCTTCTAACTTTCCTGAAATGTATGTATTCCCCCCCCATTCACTCACCCATTACCCATCACCCCCCACCCATTCACTCACCCATTACCCATCACCACACACCCATTCACTCACCCATTACCCATCACCACACACCCATTCACTCACCCATTACCCATCACCCCCCACCTATTCCCTCACCCATCACCCATTCACTCACCCATCACCCCACACCCATTACCCATCACCCCACCCATTCATTCACCTATTACCCATCACCCTACATCAAGGTTTCCTCAATTCTCGCAACCCACTTTTTTTTCTTCAGTTCTCGCTTATAGGCTGCTAAAAAAAAGAAGAAAAAAGTGATCGGATCATCCTATAAATGGGCTTAAAACCTTCCCCTGGTCAACCTGATTCCAAAACTGTGACATATGATGGGATTCCGCAACAGGGGGCGGCACCTATCGCGGACAGACAGACAGACAGACAGACACACACACACACACACACACACACACACACACACACACACACACACACACACACACACACACACACTTTCGCTTATATTATTATAGATAAAGGCTTAAAAAAAGTAAAATTCTTTTTATTCATGATATAACGCTATAATTTCCAAGAAACTATGAAAAACACTTGTAATATGCAATTATATCACAATAAATAGCCTCAAACTCCTTTTTTAAAGCTAGCAGTAGCTTAAAATACGTTTTCTAGCGAAAACAACTATAATACCAAATTTGAGTTTCTGAATAAAAAAAAGAGCTGAAAAATGTCAATTCTCGACATTTTTTTGCCTTTCAAAAATACATTAAAAAACTTGAAAAAACGTTGATTTCAAGATTTAAATTGATAGGTAAAAAGCATTTAAAATACATAGTTTTGGCTGCAAATTTTGTAAAATATAGATGAAACAAATATCAGGTATTAAGTAAAGGTATAAACAGGTAGGACATTTCAGTTATGTAATAATGTAAAGCTATATACAGGTGTAAATTAAACTCTAATTAGGCATATATACTTAAATTTAAGGAAACAAACTACAATTCATCAATAACTATCTAATATCATTGAAAAAACAATATTTATGGGACATATAGCATTAAAATAAGGAAAACTCCTTATAATATATATATATATATATATATATATATATATATATATATATATATATATATATATATATATATATATATATATATATATATATATATATATATATATATATATATATATATATATATATATAATATATATATATATATATATATATATATATATATATATATATATATATATATAATATATATATTATATAATATATATATATATATATATATATATATATAATATATATATATATATAATATATATAATATATATATATATATATTTATATATATATATATATATAATTACACTACATGTTACAAACAACTATGAAAAACGTATTCAAACTGCCATTATATCACAAATAATAACGTCAAACTTTCTTTATTTGCTTAGAGTAATGTAAAATTGCATTTGCGAAGGAAAACAACTATATTTCCCATTTATAATTTCTTTATAAAAAAAATGGGCTGAAAAATTTCCTTTTTCACTACTTTGCAACCTATGAAATATACATTAAAACACTAAATTAAACATTGCATTTAAGAAAAAAATTGATAATTAAATTTAATGCATAATACATATTTGTAGCTACTAATTTTGTAAAATGTAGTTGTAGAAAATATCAAAAGCTATTTAGCTACAGATATAGAGGAACATCCTTCAATTTGTAAAAGAAAAAAAAACTTCACCGATAACTAGGTAAAATCATTGAAAACACTACATTTTTGGGGTATATAGCAATATGATAAGTAAAACTCCTCGTATATATATGTACAATAACACTACAGTTTACAACAAAATATGAAAAACGCTACAATATACCGTTATATCACAATGAATAACCTCTCACTCTATTTATTAGCTTAATGTAATGTAAGGTACTTATAGGTGCAAATTAATCTAAAAATATGCTTGTATACTTCAATTTGTAGAAAAAAGCTACATTTCACTGATAAATAACTTGCTAAAATCATTGAAAAAAAAAAGTTGGGGTATTAAGCATTATTATAAGGAAAATACCTTTTATTTATATTATACTATAATTTACAAGAAACTATGAAAAACACTTGTTATTTGCAATTATATCACAATAAATATCCTCAAACTCCTTTTTTGAGCTTACAGTAGCTTAAAATAGCGTTTTGTAACAATAACAACTAAAATACCAAATTTGAATTTCTGTATCAAAAAAAAGGACTGAAAATTGTCAATTTTCAACATTGTTTTGCCTTTCAAAAATACTTGAAAAAACCTGAAAAACGTTGATTTCAAGATTAAATTGATAAGTAAAAAGAATTTAAAATACATAGTTATGGCTGCAAATTTTGTCAAATGTAGATGAAACAAATATCAGTAATGCAGTAAACAGGTAGGAAATTACAGTTATGTAATTATGTAAAGTTATATACAGGTGCAAATTAAACTCTAATAAGGCATATATACATCAATTTAAGGAATCAACTACATATCATCAATAACTATCAATAACTAGCTAATATCATTGAAAAACAACATTTATGGGACATATAGCATAAAAATAAGGAAATTCTTATATATATATATATATATATATATTATATAATATTATATATATATATATATATATATATATATATATATATATTTTATATATATATATATATTNATTTGGCGAATAAATGTCTTGTTATATTATGGCAGCCATTTTGCAAATATGTTTCCATATGATGAAGATGGGATAGGAAAAAATGTAAACATATTTTTTGTTACTTAAAAGGTGCATAGTATCCAAAAATCACTTTTTGGAAAATCTATACGAAATTTTCACGAAATTACACACCAGACCCCACTAGAAGCCCACTCAGTTACATACAGGACAGGAGCCTTCACCTTTATACCCTAAGCCTTTCCCTCCTCCCCTTCACCCCCTTCACCCCATCCTGCCCGCGTTCGACAGAGGCACAATACACGCCACTGTCCCTCATCCTCGGTGAAAATTAGCAGGTAATGTGTGATATGTTTCTGAAGAGCGGCGCCGTTCATCTATTCAACATGCCCGGGCCCACTACTTACTTTGTTCATCCTACCATTGGGACACCTGGCCAAGAAGGCTATGAGGTGGTGCAAGTAATCATGGTCATTCCAAGGGCACGGTCACAGGCCTTTCACAGTTTCCAAAGGGCGGAGAAGCCTCTGATTACTTTGCCTCTGCTGTCGCTTCGTCAGTAGTTGTGGAGGAAGGACGTGCTGGAACTAATTTTGTTTTACAATATTTGTTTTTACTGTATTTGTATTAGATTGTGAATCTGATTAGATATTGTGTGGATTTTTTTGTATGTGGTTTACTCTCTCTCTCTCTCTCTCTCTCACTCTCTCTCTCTCTCTCTCCTCTCTCTCTCTCTCTCTCTCCTCTCTCTCTCTCTCTCATCTCTCTCTCCTCTCTCTACTCTCGCTCTTCTCTCTCCTCTCTCTTTCTCCTCTTCTCTCTCTCTCCTCTCTCTCCTCTCTCTCTCCTCTCTCTCTCCTCTCCTCTCTCTCTCTCTCTCTCTCTCTCTCTCTCTCTCTGCTCTCTCTCTCTCTCTCTCTCTCTCTCCTCTCTCTCTCTCTCCTCTCTCTCCTCTCCTCTCTCTCTCTCTCTCTCTCTCTCTCCTCTCTCTCCTCTCTCTCTCTCTCTCTCCTCTCCTCCCTTCTTGTCTAGAGTTTTGGAAGAGAAATTGACGAGGCAGAAAAGTGATGTTCAACTTTCGTGTTTGTCATTTATGCATTCACAAAGTTAATGCGAAAATTTGAAGTGGATTTTCTTATTTTTTTGGGGTAGGGAGGCATAAAAGGGGGGGAGGAAGCGTAGAAGTCTTGACTCACGACGAAAAAAAAAATATATACATGATTATTTATGATTACTTTTCGCATTTTTTTTGTTGTTTTCTTTATTTATTTTTTTTTTTCTTAGGTATTTTAGTTTTTTTTCCTTTCCTGTTGATGTTGTTGTCATTGCTGCTGCTGTTTTTATTTCTTCTTATTCCTTTTCTTTTCTTCCTATTCTTCTTTCTCTTTCCCTTCTCCTCTTCTTTTTTTACGAACGCACACACACACACACACACACACACATACACGCGCACCACACAACACACACACACACACACACACACACGCGCACACACACACACACACACACACACACACACACACCTACACAAACACACACACATACACGCACACACATCCACATACATACACATACACACACACACCTACATACACAACACACACACACCACACACCACACACAACACACACACACACACACACACACACACACACACACCACACACACATACATACACACACAGTCACACACACCTACACACACACCTACACACACACCTACACACACCCCTACACACACACATACACCTACACACACACCTACACACACACACACACACACACACACACACACACACACACACACACACACACACACACACACACACACACACACACACACACACACACACACACACACACACACACACACACACACACATACACACACACAAACACACACAGTACCAGCGAAATAACCCTAAGAAAATCCATCACCGAAGACTGTGAAGGCTATTCGTGTAAAGACATTTTCCTTTTTCCCATTGTTCTATCTCGGGAGAATAAAAGCACAGGATGCATTGAGGCGATTGATAGAAAAGGAGGAAGAAATAGGCAGACGAACAGGTAGACGGACAGACAGACAGACAGACAGACTGACACAGGTGAGGTGAAATACAAAGATATTTTAAGGCAGACAAATCAACAGACAGATAGACAGACGGACAGGTAGACAGACAGACAGACAGACAGACAGACAGACTGACACAGGTGAGGTGAAATACAAAGATATTTTGAGGCAGACAAATCAACAGACAGATAGACAGAAAGACATGAAATATATAGACAAATAGATAGACAGTGAATAAGAAGACCAAAATAACTGAACAATGATTGATGGATAGACACCCATGCATAACGAGAGAGAGAGAAAGAGAGAGAGAGAGGAGAAGAGAGAGAGAGAGAGAGAGAGAGGAGAGAGAGAGAGGAGAGAGAGAGAGATGAGAGATGGAGAGAGAGAGAGAGAGAGAGAGAGAGAGAGAGAGAGAGAGAGAGAGAGAGAGACGAAGAGAGAGAGAGAGAGAGAAGAGAGAGAGAGAGAGAGAGAGAGAGAGAGAGAGAGAGAGAGAGAGAGAGAGAGAGAGAGAGAGAGAGAGAGAGAGAGAGAGAGAGAGAGAGAGAGAGAGAGAGAGAGAGAGAGAGAGACGCACACACACACCACACGCACTCTACCCAACCCATCAAATTATCAAAACACACACAAAAAGTAAAATATAGACAACCCTAAAATAAGGTGCTCTGTCAACATAGTCCTGACATAAAGAAACAAAAGTAGGTAATAACAGAAAAGAGCAGAGCCGCGGTGCCGTTAGAGCAGAGCCAAACATTAGAGCAGAATGATGGAGCAACATTTTTCAAGATGCAACGTTCGGCACTTCGTCTTTTTATTGACATCATTAAACTAATTGGGTGGCTCCCTTATTGTCTCGTTACCAGTGATGCGCCCGAGCTCCGTTTTCTGACAACATCTCTTTTTCCTCTATTACTAGTATTTTTATTTTAACGGGACACTTAACAAGATACAAGCTCAAAGGAGACTGTTACTTACAGCTCTTTTTTTTCAATTATACTTTATCATTACATTTCAGCACGTGCCAAAAAATATTATCAGCAATTAAATATGACAATGTTATTTGGATATAAAGTTTATTTTCAATTTTTTTTCAAGTTAAAGAGTTAATCGTGTGACATTAATTTTGTGTATACGAATGTTAAGTTGTTTAATTACATGACCTTCATTTAGAAACTCAGCCACCAGGTAGACATTGAAACACACCGTAAAAATACCATAACAATTATATTATATACACATGAATATACTTTCTCTAACTTTTAATTTATTTATTCACCTTTTTAAAATTCACTTATCCTCTGTTCTTTTTTCCTTTCTTGTTCTTTTGATTGATATTTTTCCACTTTTTTATCATTATTCGTTTTTCCGATTTTTTCCCAGTTTTTTTTTTCCTCTTTGTACCTCCTCCTTTCTTTCCCCTGATCTCGTCCTCTCTTCCACTTTTTTGTATGTCTTTATATTACCTCTTTCCACCCCCAATCCCCCCACATACTCCGTTTCACCCCTTTCTTTTTCCCTCCACTTCTTCCCCCCCTCTTTTTTATCTCTCTTGGGGGGAAATTTTCTCCCCATTTTTCACATTCTCCCTCCACTCTTATTCTTTTTCATCTCCCCTCTCCTTTTCCTCCCCCCTGACATCACTACATTTTTCTCCTCTTTTAAAAACCTGTCTTTCTCCCCCTAAACACCCCTAACCCTCCCCTCCCATCCCCCCCCTCCATACCCCTCCTCCTCTTCCTCCCCTCCTCTCCTCCTCCTCCCCCTCCTCCCTTCCCCTCCCCCCTCCTCCTCCTCCTCCCTCCTCCTCCTCCCCCTCCACCCCCCTCCCTTCCTCCTCCTCCTAAAACCCCATCACCCCCCTTCTTTCTTCCCCCTGATCCCCCTCCTCCTTCCCCCTCCCCCTTTAAACCTCCACCACTCTCTCCTTCTTTTCCTCTTCCTCCACCCTCCTTCCCCCTCCTCCTCCTCCCGAAGGTCAAATAAGGGGCCCAGCAAAATTTTTCGGGGGAAAGAGGGTGGAAGTATGACAATTCAATCCCAACTTTCTTTTGATATCCCGCACAGACCTCCTGACCGGCGCCCGAGGGTTTCGCTCAGGCATCGTTGCCAGAAGCCCGCCGTGTGTGTGTGTGTGTGTGTGGTGTGTGTGTATGTTTTGTGTATGTGTGTGTGGTGTGTGGGTGTTTGTGTGTGTGTGTGTGGTGTGCGGGTGTGCGTGCGTTACGTGTGTCTGGGTGTTGCGTGTGTGTGTGTGGGTGTGTGTTGTGGTGTTTTTTGTGTGTATGTGTCGGTCTGTGTCTGGGCTGTGTCGGTCGTGTCTGTGTCTGTGTCTGTTTTGTGTGTTGTGGGGTGGTGTGGGGTTGGTTTGATCTTTGGAGTTTTAATAAAGAATATTTGGATTTTATATATGATTCATTTTATACATAAGTTTGGCAACACTCCCTATGCTACAGTACTACTTTTTTTTATTGGATTGCCTTTAACTATTTGATGCTGTATTATACACTCCTACTACTACTACTACTACTACTACTTATACTACTATCTAGTAGTATTTACTATACTACACTATGCTACTGTCATCAGTTTCATTCTAAAATTATACAATTTGCATGACTATTTTTGGGAATTTACAACTATTATAAACAAGTGAACACGTATTATAAATTCATACAGGATATTTTCAGTACTAACATCAAATAAAACAGTGTATTTTTTAAGATCATTAAAAGAAATAATAAGTAATAATATTTATAAATTTATTTATACCTTTCGCTATTTTTCTTCGTGAAAAACCAGTGACACCAAGCTACCACGTCAAAGGGTAGACCCAAAGAAAATTTTTAAACCTAAAACTGTCAAAGCCAAAGAAATTTTTGGGGCCTCAGGGGTTTTTACGAAATTTTCAGGTTACTCACAAATTTGGGAAGTCCACATCACATCTCTTAAAGAAAGATTAGATTTTTCATGGGGGGCTCCACAAGAAAGCTTTTTAAAAATTTTGGGGCATTGTTGTGGATGCCCACCCTTTTGCTTACCCAGATTATAAACGTCAGTTTACACTCTTCATGATGCATCAGATTTTGGGCCCTTGGTGTTGTTTGATGCAGAAGGTGATAGAGGTAAATGGGGGATTAGTCAGCCACAAAATCTTAACCCGCAGGCGAAACTTTCAAAAACCCATAGGAAGTGGCGGTCTTTATGGTTTTTTAAAGATTTAAAATCTGTAATTTATGGGTGAAACATATTTGTAAAAAACAGCCCATGCCCCTGTAGTAATTATTAAATTTCAAAGGAACTGTCGGCAAATTACCCCTTGGCCATGACGATACTGATTTCCCCCCAAAATTTGAGTATCTGCCAGGAAAAGGAAAATTCGTGGCTGATTCATTATCCAGAATTTTGCACTTGTAACCCCAAAACCCCTGAAAAACCCAAAAACATGACAATATTTCCCCAACATTGAGAGGAACAGCAAAATTTTTCCCTTCGTGCCCCCATATTTACTACTTGGGAGTCGGGTGATACCCCAATCCCAAAAAAAATACCTGTCCCACTTTCTGGTTTAGGTACTTTAAAACCTTTGGTACGAGATACATTCTAAACGACAGGACAGGAACTAAGCCCCAGGTTTTTTTTTTTTTTTTTTTTTTTTACCCCTGTGCCTTAGGCCTGTAGCAGTGGTGACCCAGGGCGGAGGGTAGGCTCTGTAGGTTCATTTGAGGGCTGTGATGGTTGGCCCCCCCCGTGGTGGCGCGGGCGGATATTTAAGTGACTCCTTGATAGGGGCTTATGCCGCCCCCCTGGCCCTCCGATACACTCGCAATCAAAGGTAGAGTTTAATGGGCGGCATGTGGGTGTTCTTAGGCCCCTCGACGGTACAGAAAGATTTTTGGGTTTTTTCGGGGGTCGAACCGGGTCACCGAGAACGCCAGTCGGAAACGTAAAAACCCCTTTCTACAGCCCCTCCGAGGTTCACAGTTTATAGTCCCTTCTACATTATACATAATTTATTTCCCTTTTTACATGATTCTAGCCCCGCAGGGCACCCTGGGGGAAAATAGATGTTTGCACCAACACGTTTTGAATACTTTTTGGCCATACATGCGCCCTGATATTTTTTTCCCCAAAATAGTAAATGTCAA
Source organism: Chionoecetes opilio (assembly GCA_016584305.1). NCBI lineage: Eukaryota > Metazoa > Arthropoda > Malacostraca > Decapoda > Majidae > Chionoecetes > Chionoecetes opilio. The sequence continues at coordinate 158,277 of JACEEZ010016411.1, forward strand.
TCATGCGCCCGAAACAAAGGGTCAGTGAAAAAAAGCCCCATGCTACCTTATCCTACACCTAAAGGATCTTGGGGACAATACCTAGACTTGCTACAACTCCCCCTAACAGAATCTCTCATCTCTCAAACAGTTATAGCATTTATAATTTCTCTAGGGTTTAGTTTTGGCCCACGAAGGGGAAAAAAGGCTTAAAAAGTTTCTAAAACCTACGGATGAAATTTTTTTAAATTCAAAAATACCTCCACATAGCCTCGGACAATGGTACCGAGTTTTTAAAAATCAAATTCTCACGAAATTTGCAAACTTTCAAAAAAACAAATGTAAAATAATAGCTATTTACCCTAGCAGCAACGGCATGGTAGAAAGACAGAAAAAGGAAGATTAAAAACTCCTGAATATTTTTAAAATTACAGTTTCCACTGGGATGAATGAATGCCCCCAAATGTTTGCACACTTAACTCTTCTTTACCAAAATCAATGTGAAAAAACCACATTTTATTTTATTTGGGGAAAACAAAAGACTACCTTACACCTTCTAGAGCAGAGTACCCAGCCAATAATACTTTTGATGACTAGTAACATTAGGTGTGATTTTTAGAAAATATACAAGCGGTAAAAGACGTATTTATTTGTCCAGAGAGGCAGATCAAAAACCAAAAGCCCATCCCCCAGCAGAAAAGCCAATTTCCTTTGGTTTTTTAGTAACTTTCAGGTACAACAATTAACGCAAAGTTTTGATTCTACATTTTAAGGACCCTTAGAGAGTCATTGCCTTTACATGGACACAAAATATCTATACCAATTATAAATACCATGCAAAGACAGTTTATAGTGACCCAAATTAAACGAGTAGCTAGAGGATTAGATACAGCGAAGTATGGCCGCCCAAAAAGTAAAAAACCCGGAACACCCGTAGTTACTGATAACACACCTGTACAAAAAGATTTCCTCACAAATTGCGGTAACACGCAGAAACAGTAGCGTCATTCCTTTTCCCTACCCTTCCAATCATTACAGTTTAAAGGTTTCCCCCATTATTTACAATTACCATGTATTCTGAATTTTAATGTGAGTTCTTTTTTTCGATGAGTTACACAAAAACACCAAGAAAATGTCTATTTCACACTTGAAAAAACTTTACATTGGGGTTTTTTACAAATTTTTTTTTTAGCTGCAATTTTTTTGACCAAATTTCTAGGGGAAAAATGATAAATTTCTTTTTACCTTGAAATCTTGCATGATAGAAACTTAATAAAGACAAAAATGATGAAAATAGTTAATCTTTACATTGGGAAAACTATTATTAATTTTAAAGATGCACACAGGCATTGCATTATTTACTTTCCTGCATTTTATGCCGAGGGGAGTATAATAGGTAAAAAGTACCTAATGGGGCGGAATTCTAGCACTTTTTAATGCAATACATTACTTTGCATACATATAAACCCTTATTGTTCATAAGCTACACATTTTTTATTGAAGCATTCCACGATTAAAAGCTACTGAATTACATTCAATACAGGAAAGAATTTAAAATGTCCTTTCCCTTTCCTGTTGTACCACGATCACTATTTTTAAGATATGATTGTGTATTACAACATACTAATCTAGGGACTATGGGAAAACAGTTCCTCCCGAAATTTACCACATGATGCTCACATGTATTACCTATTACAAAAAACCCTTACCTATTTAGCAAACCATTTTTATTACTTATAACAAATTCAAACTCGCAGGAAACTACGAATGTCTACTTGTCTTAATACAACCTAGAAAAAAAAGATTGACACAGATAACTTTTCTCCTTAACATTGTTCACCATTGACGAAAATAAATTTTTTTACCCAAAGCTGAAATTTTCTTCCTCTCATAAGGATTGATAAATCGTTTCCCGTGCTACCCATAGCCTACAACATATTTTGGAAATCTTTCCCCACCCAGAAATTTTACATGGTTCTTGTTCAAAGTAACTTTTTCAACACATCTTTGCTGATCTTGAGAGCCCATGCTGTTCAACATTTAGTTGGGGGGGATTAGTCTCCTTTTATGGGAAAATACGGGAAAAATAAATCCATCTGTGCCCATTTATTTTTTCCCAATTAAAAAAAGGGTTTTTTTTAGATATGTTTTCCCCAGCTAATTCTTAGTGCCTAAATTTAGGAAAAAAAAAAAAAAAATTATTAGCGGTCCGACAATGTCATCATTTATCACTTCTAACATATTTTTTAAATGCATGACTATTACTATGGAATTACAATATTACCGGTCAACCAAAAAAAAAAACAAAAAATTCTGGGATGGAATTTAAAACAGTTTTTGATAATTGAGGGTGCTGAATAAATCTGATCTTAATTTTTTCTATCAATCACGTTTTTTTCGCTATAGGGATATATTCCATTTTATGAATTTCAAGAAAAAATTTTCCTTCTATTGAGTAGTGTAGCAAAAGGGGCCGGATTTTAAAGGTTTATTTTTAATTCAGTCTCCCCAAAAAACTGGAGAAATTTTTCGTTTTCTTTAAAAAACATAAAATTCCCCTCTTATGATACGAAAGTAAACAAACACATTTCAACTTTCACAGCAATCGTCCGCAGGGATGTTTTTTTATTTAATTTTACATTTAATTGGAAA
>JACEEZ010016412.1:0-21439 GCA_016584305.1 Chionoecetes opilio
TAAACTCCGGGTTTTCTGGCACACAAACAGACCAACGGATGGGCGCTGCCCGTAAAAATTCGGAGTCTGGTTTTCGTGCACAAAACAACACTGCGACGCCGTTTGCCTCCAAGGCAGGGTTAATTGGTCTCTTCACAGCTGACTATTTTCACTGCAACAGGGAATTTTGGTTCTTTTGGCCTCAAAACTTAAGGTTGATATTGCTTCCCTCGATGCGATGACCACACCCCAGTCAGACAGAAAACGTATGTACAGGCTCAAAAGAGTCCATATTATACACTTGAGGCGGGGCAGGCCAAAGCCGTCTGTATGTAAAAGCCTGCGCCTGAGATTGATGACTTCACGGACGGAGTCTGTACGAGGCCACCGAGATGACAAGTTTACCTACCTAATTATATGTTTATCAGTATAAAAGATATATTGTATCTTCGGAAATGTTTGTTCTATAATATTATCAAATAAAAACCCGTAAAACACACTAAAGAAATGCCATTATGAGACTCAAGAAATATGCATGAACTTAAACTCTTCGCCATTTAATATTTTTCTCGAAAACATTTTACATGGAGAACATCAATAGAAGCGGAATTTAGTTAGCTTTCCATTGCATATTTTGTTCTCTGATAAATGAATTAGCAGCATGCATAAATTTAGCGTTAACTAAATACATAACATCACGAAACCCGGTAATTTCCTACCTAATATATGTTTATCAGTATAAAAGATATATTGTTATCTTCGGAAATGTTTGTTCTATAAAATTATCAAATAAAAAACCGTAAAACAGACTAAAGAAATGCCATTATGAGACTCTCAAGAAATATGCATGGATTTTAAAACTCTTCGCCATTTAATATTTTGCTCAAAAACATTTTACATGGGAATATCAATAGAAGCGGAATTTAATTAGCTTTCCATTGCTATATTTCGTTTTCTGAATTAATGATAAATGAATTAGAACCATACATAAATTAGCGTTAAACTAACTAAAAAGATCATGAAATCGGGTAATTGTTCCCGATTGATGATGTTATTTATTTAGTTAACGCTAATGTATGTATGGTTCTAATTAATTTATCAGAAAACAAAATATATCAATGGAAAGTTAATTAAATTCCGCTTCTATTGATATTCCCCATGTAAAAAGTTTTCGGACAAAATATTAAATGGCGAAGAGTTTAAGTTCATGCATATTTCTTGAGAGTCCAAAAAAAAATCATAGGTGTAGGTCATAATGGCATTTCTTTAGTGTGTTTTACGGTTTTTTATTTGATAATATTATAGAACAAACATTTCCAAAGATAACAGTATATCTTTTATACTGATAAACATATATTAGATAGGAAATTACCCGATTTCATGATGTTATGTATTTAGTTAACGCTAATTTATGCATGCTGCCAATTCATTTATCAGTAAACGAAATATATCAATGGAAAGCGAATTAAATTCCGCTTCTATTGATATTCTCCATGTATAATGTTTTTGAGCAAAATATTAAATGGCGAAGAGTTAACAGTGGGTGAAAGGTGGGTGCAATGAGAGCCGTACCGCCCGTACATCCTCACACGCTGAAAGCTCGGCTCCTACTGACTTGCGGAGCAGACTCTGCTACTGACGTCACGTCCATCCCGCTCTCCCAGGCCAGGCTTTTACATACAGACGGCTTTGGCAGGCCCATCAGTTTTCTCATATTCTACCTTGTCTGCAAATGTTTCGCTCAGTCTCCTATTAGAGACTCGCTCCTCTCCCTCCCCCCTAAATAGCCACACCTGTTTCACACCTTCCGGACCTGTCCACTCCCCTGAGTCCTCTCCCTCGCTGCCCCCACCATAGCCTCCCTCCGCCCTAAACACCTGCACCTGTTTCATACCTACCACACACACACACACACACACACACACACACACACACACACACACACACACACACACACACACACACACACACACACACACACACACACACACACACACACACACACACACACACATAATAGGAATATATGAACGATTCAAATCAGTTTCTTAACCAAACGCCGGAATCGATTATGTGTTATGATATAAATAATGAAGTTAATAATCAGATAATACTAGAGGTATTATCAATAATGATATTGATATAATAACAATTTTAATAATGAAAATAATGATAAAGATGTTAATAATAATAATACAATGATGATAATGATAACAATGATACTGATATGATTGATATTAGTAATTCTACGATTTCCACCATTACCACAAGCACTTACAATTATTTTACTGCTACAACTACTGCTAGTTATAATGATGGCAATAATAATGACACTATGACTACTATTAATAATAATACCAATACTAATATTTCTTATACTACTGCAATTACTATTACTACTACTGATAGTAATAATGATAATGATAATAATATTTAGTATTAAATAATAATAATAGTAATGAATATTGATGACTAATAATAATTATAATGATGCTAATGCTAATACCAATAATACCACTAATACTACTACCTCTAATACAGCTCTACTACTCATATAATTTAAGTAATACTACTATCAACCTTATATTATTATCGCTTATCATTAATATTATTATTTTTTTTTTTTTTTTATTATAATTACCATCATAATTGCTATAATTATGACTATTTTCATTATTATCATTATATTTATCACAATCATTACAATCACTACTACTCGTAATACGATAGCGTTGTAACAGTAGTAATAGTAGCAACAGTAGTAGTAGTAGTAGTGGCTTGTCTGGCAGTAGTTGTTAATGTATGGTAATTAGGTCTTAAGTAAGGTTTTAAAGTCCTGCACCCACAACTAGTCACAGTTTAATAAGATGACGGCTCAGGGGCTAATGATTAAATTAGTATCTTGTAGGAGATAGATTCCCAGTGGTGGAGAGGGAGAGGGGAGCAGGTATATAGGTGTAGGAGTGAGGATGCAAGACACTACCTCCCTCCCTCTTTCCTTCCCTTCTCTCCCTTCCTCCTTCCATTGAGCCCTGCTCCTGGGTCCTCCCTCCATCAGACAGGACAAAGATTAAGGGCCAGATTGTCAAATGTCCTCTTCGGTGAAGAGTGTACTTCGTCACGTAATTGGTACCGTCAAACTGTTTTGAGCCGCGACGGATATTGTTGCATCGCGGTGAAGGTAATGGGCCATATGCAAAAAAAAATTTCGTCCCGTTGCATCGCGTTTCGGCAAGCAAGAATCATTTGAAAACACTCCACCCGTTGCGTTCCACTGGTTGCATTGCTCCATTGGTTGTGTTGTCCATGCCTTGTCCTCTGTCCTTATGCCATCGTATTTCTTCCCAAACCATTACAAGCGAGTTTTCAACATAACCGAGAGTGACATACATACACTGTGAATGCGCACGTGTCATAATTAAGGTAAAATTAGGTGCAGGAGGCCTTATATTGTTGTGCATGGTGATGAGGGAGAGCGGCGGTGGTGGAGGTGGTCAGCCATATTGCTTTGTGGCGACTGGCGGGACGCTCAAATGTACTCACAAACATAACTCAGGCCCATTTTTTCTACATCAACGCCTCAGATAAGTGGCGAACACTAACAAAGCTATTATTTTAATGGCAGAAATGATCAATTAGGCTAGTAAAAGGAATTAGATAGGTGTAAAACAGTCAAAATACTAATGCCGCCTTGGACTCGCTTGTGTTGGTACGACTGCTCAAATCTCCACTGGCCGGGCATTTATTGACTATCCCACCGGTGAAGATACGACGGTCGGGAATCTCCTCCTGCCGGGATTTGACGAGCATTCTTGCATTTAGCCCAAAGAAACGAAGACCAAGCACAGACCATGTCTTCACCATTCCCTTCGCGGGCGCTGATCTCCTCTGTACTTTTCATCCCATTATTGGATAGGATAAAGACATTTCAGTGACTTTGTGTTACTTTTTACTTGTTTATTGAGGAAATTAACCTTTGTGCGTAATAAAAAGAGTGGTTTGTTAACTCACCGGGAGACATGGGCGGGCTGGGCAGAGCAGTGCACTCGGCGTCTGGCAAGCGCTGGCAAATGCGGGGCGGAGCGGGGCGGGGCGGTCACACTTGTTTTCGTACTTTCGTATTAATTCAGTCACGACTCACTTCCCTGGTTTTTGAGACACTAACTATTATTTCCCAACCAAGTTTCACTGATTTTTCTGAAGGAGATACATTGTTGCACAGCACAGACGTGGCATAGTACTCCTTCCAGCATACCAACCTTACCGTGACGGGACTACACGAAGGGAAAAGACGCGGAAGGATTCAACGTTACACTGGGTCCCCGTGTAGCGCTGAGAACTCGTCGTGTGGTCCCGTCATGGGAAAGGTGACATTTAACAATCTGGCCCTTAGTAAGTATCTTTAAAAGTATTTACATTCTTGTTTTGGGAAAAATTGATGGATATAATAAAATATATTTGTGATACTGAGAGCAAGGTGTGACCATCCCGGTGTGTGTGTGTTTGTGTGTGAGTGGAGAGAGAGATATAGAGAGAAAGAGATTGCGAGAGAGAGAGAGAGAGAGAAGAGAGAGAGAGAGAGAGAGAGAGGAGAGAGAGAGAGAGAGAGAAGAGAGAGAGATAACCAACGCACACACACACACGTATTCATGGGAATATAAAAACGATTCCGTATAGTAATTATTATAATGATTTAATGATGATACTAATTAATTAACAATGATAACTCAAAATTATAATTATAACAATAAAAAGGGGTTTAGTGATACAAATTAGAATAATACATTTTATAATAATAATGATATATTTGTTAATATCAACAACAATATTATTATTAATACTTACATTATGTGTAAGTATTATCATTCTTGGCATATTATTTAGCACAAAAAAAAAGGGTCCCAAGACGTTTAAACAGGACGATAGGTGAATTACACAAGTGTGTTGGGTCGTTTTTTGTAATATTTTGTCAACACTGTGACTGACGCGAGCTCTTGCCTATAGCAGCCCGCCTGTGGAATTTTTGGCATTAAAAAGAAAAGACAGTGAAATTGGAGCTACCTTGGGGGGGGGGGTTGTACTCCCGAACGGTGGAGGTGAGAGTGGCCAGAGGGGAAGATCTGACTACCGCGGCAACAGCGGCACCTGAATGTCCGGGCTGCGGATAGGTGGCAGGCGTTCCCTGAGGTGGGAGCTTGCCCTTGCAATTTAGGAGGTAGTGTTAGAGTGAAAAGGGGGAGGTGACCTGGCAGTGATCACGGGTGATGGTCACAGCGCCCTGGCGGTTTTCTTCAAAGCAGGGAAAGCCGAGGCGGAGGCGGTGTAGTCGGTTCCGTATGTGTGGGGTGATGGAGGGGTCTTGGGAAGGGGGTGGTAAGCTGTTGCAGCAGCGTACACAGGGGGCAGAGGGTGACGACAGTGCGACTGTGGCCTCGTGTTACTATCGGGACAAGACGTGCGAGGCAGACTTTATTCTAATAGATTTTGGGGAGAGGCGGGGCAGAACAGCCGTAGTGGGGCTGGGGAGGGCAGCGGCTGATTTTGCAGTTATGTCAGCTGCTTCGTGCCACTAAGGCCTATATGGATGGGAACCCAATTGAGGGTGATTTTGAAGCCACGTGCAGCCAGTCTTGCTAATTCAGTCTGGAGGCAGCTGGCCCCATCTGTTAGGCGCCGTGTTTCGTGGCTTGTCCGTCACAAAAGCCGCTTCCGTGCTCCTGTCGCAAGATCAACTGGACCCGTCTGTAAGATAGTGAGGGAGGCAGGGGTCGTCAAGTCCTCCATGACCTGACGCATTTCCAGGTGGAGGGAAAGCGGGGAGCCAGTGTGCCTTTGGGCGCTCAAGACTTTGGAGTCATGTGGTGATTGGAGGAGGGCTCCAAGGGGGTGGCGTGGTTAAGTTCGGGTGAGGGAAGTCCTCGCCCTTGCTGAGGAGGGTTTCGTGTATTCCCCCTAGACAATCGCTTCCGCAGCTCACGCTGGCCAACATTGCCGCCGAAGGGTTTTTGCGGGGCCGGCCAAGATAAGATGCAACCCTTTGGGGGGAGGGGGGTAGGGGTAGGACAGGTGGGTCATTTTGGCAAGAAGGCAGGTGGTCCGTTCTTCGATACGGCGCCGAACCGGGACTACCTGGCACTCCTGCTGGGTTGCAGGACCTTAGTCCACCTGGGGGCGTTGATGAGACTATCTGGGCGTTGTTTTGTGTGGCCGCTAAATTTTTGGTGTAGGGTGTTCGTGAGGGAAATAATGCATGGATCACTGTAGTCCAGGAGAGAGCGGATGACGTGAATGTAAAAGGTTTCGCTTCACTGGAAAATCTCCCCCCTTTTTAGGCCAGTTATTGCCCGTAGGGCGGAGATCTTGCTGTTTGCACGCTCCCGCAGGTAAGCTACATGGGTGCGGAAATTGAGGCGGTTGTCGAGCCAGATGCCCAGGTATTGGTGCTACATGACCCAGATAGTGGTGTGTTCGGATATAGAGGGGGCGCGCGGCGCGTCACAACCAAAGGCCATGGCCTTGGATCTTGCCACATTCGCTTCGAGCCTAGTTCCCTACACTTGGGGTTTATGTAAATCGCATTTTATGGGTTTTCTTTGGCGGGGCGGGGCCAGTGCGTAGAGGGAAGGTCGCCGCATAGCAAGAAGCAGGGTACGGGTGGGGGGGGAGAGAGATTAGTTCTTCCTTAAGATTTAAATAAAGCGACTCAGAAGCTCCCCTGGGGTTTCCTTTTTATTTTGAGGGGAGTTGAGACATCTGCCCCTGAAAGGCAACTTGGCCGCTCGGCCCAGGGAAACCCCCCTGAGCCTATTAGGACCATATATATATAATATATATATATATATATATATATATATATTATAAATATACATATATATATATTTTAAAACCTTCCAATTGAGAGCTTCACCCATGGGTTACGGCAGTGGATCCCGATCCCCCCTTTTGCAAAACCGCACCCTCTCTTGACGAATCAGAGAGCGTACAAATTTGAGGGTGGAAAGGGAGGGTGTTGAATATCAGCTCGGAGCCCTCAAAGCTTGGGTGAGGCCAAAACCCGGGGGTTGCATGCGTCCTACTGCCGTGTGGAAATCAGGTCCATTCCTTTTGACTAAAAGGGGGGCGGTCGCCCTATCTGGTAAGGAAAGGTGACCGTCAGGACTGCAACATTACCGCGGTTTTTAACCTGCTCAGCGTCCCAGGAAAGGGTGCTTGCCCACTTTGCTGAACCGATCCCCTATCTGCTGAAGCTCAGAAATAGCAGTCGGGGTTCCCCCTGGTAAGAAAAACAACGGACCGTATCCTACGCTTCGTGTCCTGGTGGAACCCGACGTGAGTTTCGACACGGGAGTTTAACCCCTTTTTTGATCTCAAGAAGGTGTTTGCCCTTGCTCGTGATCACTCTGGGTTTTTTGCGATTTCGTGAGATTCCTGCAAGGACTATTGGTTTATGATGGTCTGTACTCTGTTACTGGGGGTATTAGCGTACGGTTTATATTTATTTGGTTAATCTATACTAAGAAAGGATGCCCGGGTTTCCCTTTAGTGTCTTTGCGGATGCGGGTGCTGACACCTTTTCCTGGGGTCCCCTTGCCCGGGTTTCCCGGACTGCACCCCACAAGTGTGTGTGTGTATCTCAGCGCTCGGGCCCAAAGGATGTGACGCGACGAGAGTGCAAAGGGCCGAGAGACATGTCCACCGGAACCTCCCCATTCCGCAGCTTTCCTTATATGCAGCAACGGGCCGGAGAGGAGAGAGATAGACGAAAAAGAGAGCGACGGGAGACGCGTTACCCTTGCGCTCCTACTCACGGCACCCTTTTCATGTGTGCTGTGTGTACCCCACCCTGGGGGTGTGGATACCTTGTCACGTCATTAACGTTCCCCGGCCTGCTATTAGACATTATTTTCTTTGGGCCTTCTTACAAATGCGTGACATTATTAATATAAAAACCCACGGGTTTACATATATATAAATATATCGTTTGTAGATATGTTTTACTCAACCCTTTTTGGCACAAAAAACTTATAAATTACGTAAAAACCCGCTCGACCACGTTTACCCCAAATACCACTTTTTTGATGTGTACCTCTGGGCAACGAAGCAAATTACCACCCGTCAAGAGGTGTCCCCGGCAATCCCCCCCTTCGGTTATCCCCATATCAACAGGGTGAACCCTTTTCCCCTAAAAAAACCATCTAAGAAGGGTAACATAAAAATTTGGTGCATTAGCGGGGGAAGGGAATAACTTTACTCACGCATAGTTTTGCGTTACAACACAAAATGGTAATGTGGAAACATCAAATTGTAATATAATTTTACGTGCCTTAATTTAATCTGGACGGTACATAAAATTAATACACTTAGCATATTGTGGAAACACAGAGTCAGTGAAAGAAAACGGAGGAACAAAATTGTTTAAGCTTCGCAGCAAACAGGGAGGCCTTGGTGTTTTTTCCGCGTTCAGCTCTCCTCTGAAGATCCCCCCGTTCATATCATTACTAAACCCCAAAACAAACAGATTTTATAAATTAAAACCCCCTATAGAAATCCCCCTACATTGACCCCCAAATTCAGCGACGGAACAGGGCAAATTCTCTTGCTTAATTGCTCGGGGACTACAGATTTTTTTTAAAAGAGGACAAAAAACGGGGACGAGGGACGCGGGGAAGAAAAATTATCAAGAGGACGAGGACAAGACGTACAAGTTTTTATCATGGCAAGACGGGAGGAAAAAATTTTAAATTGCTATCTTTAAGATAGGACGAGGGGGAAAACTAGCCGAATTTAAATATTTCCCAAATTCGGGAAAACCCCTTGTCAACAGCCGCCAGCACAGTCAGTCAGCCAACCACAACGCCTCTCACCCAGACAGCCACTCGCCACTCAGCCACCTCCCAGCGCCCCGGCCACCCTCTAGTCGCATTTTCCATCTGTAGCAACCCCCTTGGAGGAACCCTTCTGTTCGCAGTAGGGAAAGGGACTCCCGAGCTGACTCTACACAATGTTAGTGGTATACACATTAGCGCCTTAAAAGAGCTATTTTTAAAACGCCCTCTTTTACTAAAAAAACACTTAGTGGTGAATATGTATTTTCACATTTGTTTTTGTTTAAATATCAGTAAAAAATTTCATAATTTAAAATTGTTAGTTATTTGTCTATGATTTTTTAATATGCTTACCGCTAATTTTTCCAAATTTTTTGTAATTCTTAAAAATTTTAGCTTTTTTATATGAATTAAAATATTAAAATTCTTCTTCTTGATTGCCTTAAAACCCAGGAATGGGAGTAATAGTTAATTTAATTAAAGTTTTACGTATAATTTTTTATTGACTCCTAAACAAAGTTAAATTGAATAATTATTTGCTAGATGTATGTATAGCAGATGTACCCAGTCTCTGAGGAAACAGGAAATGACAGTACGGGGAAATTAACCTTTTGTTTGAGGAATTTAACTCTTTAAATTTAGGGGTGAATTAATCACCTCAGAGTACCTCCGTTTGTAAATAAAATAACCTTACTGCGCCTCAGATAATCCCTCTACTAACTCGAAGTCTAATTCTAAAAACATCTGTTGCGGTAGTATTTTTTTTGCCCCTGCCCAAGACCTTTCCCCAGCCACTATGCTATTTTGCCCAAATTTATCTGCCCGGAAATATTTTTCTTGTAAGGATTTATAACACAAAACTATTAATTTAGCAGCCAAGTGCTAAGGACTCGTGTCAAAGAGGTTAAATTTCTGCCATTGGCACCCTTATGCACATTTTACGGTTTTGAATACTATTTAGTGAAGGCGCTCTTATCATTTTTTAGAGAATGATTAATAAATACATTTCTCCTGTACCCAAAAAAAATCCCCATGCATATCTTAACGGAAAATTATATTATAGACCCCGGGGTCATATTTTATTTTGCTGAAAGCTGTACTCCGTAAAAAAATAGTTCTAAATAAAGAAATAAAAATAAATAAATAAAATTTAATAAACTCTTAAAGCAGCAAAGGGAATGTCGGGAAGTTACTGCCATGTGGCACTCCAGCACAACATTTTTTATTGAGTTATAATACTATTTTAGCTGAAATCTTCCTATCACTTTAAAGGGGGTATCAAAAAATACATATGCATATCTTAAAGCTGTGATAATTTTTAGTACCCACCCGGAGTCAGATTTTATTAGCATTACAAGGCCCATTACTCCTTAAGTTTAAAGAAACAGGGCTTAAAATATAGAAACAAGTTAAACTCCCCCTTGGCCCTTTCCTTTTTTGGGTTTGTTTTTTTCGGCTGGAACTAAACAGCACCCCGTTCCGCCAATTTAAATCATTAGTGAATTACTCTTAAGGCTTGTTTTTTGCAATAAGTTTGATTACAGACCCCCGTTTATTTTGACAGCCACTTGCATGTCGAATTTTACTCAATCCGAAATAATTAGGAGTATTTTACGCTTATTTCTCATTAAGGCTTGTTTTACGCAAAAAGTTTCTTCCTCGCCCCAAATTTATTTTGACAGCACTCTTGCATATCAAATTTTAGCTCAATCCGATTATATTTAGGGAGTATTTTACCTTTTAGGCGGAAACTTGGTTCAACGGGTCTTATGGGGGCGACGCGAGCGAAAATCGCGTCCCTTAAAAGAATGAAATAAATATAAATGCCAGTGCGATTAGTATTCTCAAGCCACTGCTGTGTTTTTTCTTTCCCTTTATTCCCCACTTCGTGTTATTAATGCTACGCGGGAAGTTTTGGCAAACGCACTTCTTAATATTTTTCAGGGTATTACACTTATAACAGCTTTTGTTTTCCCTTTTTTTTCTAATAATCATGTTTAGATTTTTGTTTAAAATATTTTTTCCAGTTTATTTATGACTTAAGTGACGTCCTTATATCATTACTCCTGTTTAACCAAAATTCCTTTTGCTATGTTTCATTAACCCTCACCTTGTATAGGTATTTGTAAAGGGTGGCAACACTGGGGAAACGGTTTTAAAATAACAAAGATGTAACACCATTAAGGGGAAAATGTCTTTATACAAAGGAGGACGCTTGTTAAAGAGGGGGAGCGATTTAGCGTACTGGTTTATATTTAATGTGTTAAACTATACTAAGCAGGATGTCCGGTGTTTTGAGTGCTTGTAGCGGATGCTGAGTGCTGACACCTTTTCCTGAGGTGCACCTCGCCTGGTTCCGGACTGCACGCACAAGTTGTGGTGGTCATCTCGCGCTCTGCCCAAGGAATGACGCGACGAGATTTCAACAGGCCTGAGAGACTTTTTCCCCGGAAAACCTGCCAGTTCCGGGAGCTTTCCTTGTATGCGCAACTGGCCGGAGAAGGGGGAGAAGACAGAACACGAGACGACAGGGGAAAAGCGTTAGCCCTTTGGGTCCTACTCCACGACACCTTTTCATTTTGTGTCTGTGTGTACCCCCCACCCGGGGGGGTTTGGGGACCCTTTTCACGTCTTAACTGTTCCCGGCTCTTCTATTAGCTTATTTCATTTGGCCCTTACTTAAAGAACTGCGTGACATTATTAAAAAAAAACCCTTCACAGTGTACATATTAATAAAATATTATTATATATAATATATATAAAATATATATAATATATATATAATATATTTTATTAAAAATATATATATCGATATATATATATATATATATAAATATAAATTTTAAAAAATATATATATATATATTAATATATTATAAATATTATCGTTTGTAGTTATTTTTTTCCCCTCGAATCCTTTTGGGACCAAAGAATACTTATAAAATTCGTAAGAACCGCTCGCCACCACGTTTAGCCCATACATACCACTTTATTTGATATGTACCTCTGGGCAACGAAGCAAGTTACCAGCCCGTCAAAAAGGCTTTCATCCGGCAATCACCCCTTACAGGTTAGTCAACCAGTATCAACATGGAGTGAACCCGTTACCCGTAAAATAACCATACTAAGAAGGGTAACAAGGGTTCTGTGAAGTGTGGGAAGGTGTATCCAGCTTTTTTCCTGTTAATACGGAGTAAAGCAAGGTGCGTCCTTTCCCCATCATTTTTCAGCACTTGTATGGACTGGGTATTGGGCAAATTTTGTAGATCAAAGTGATTGTGGAGCATCCCTCGGCAACACCAAGATCACTGATCTTGTTTTTGCCGATGATGCAGTAATCTTTGCTAATTTCGCGGGAGGGTCCTGTGATGGCTGTCGAGGCGCTCCACATGGAGGCAAAGCCTTTAGGACTTGGGGTATCCTGGTTTAAGACCTAGGTTCAGGTGTTTGGAGGCTTACTAGATAAACAGTACAGTATGTTCATGCGTGCGGCGAGGACATTGAGATCTTGGAAAGTTTTACATACATTGGTAGCGCAGTCGATAATGACGGCGGGGCACGTCAAGAAGTCTTCGGCGGATTGGCATAGCCCACGGTGTTATGGACTCGCTCAGCAGGATTATTTGGCGTTGTCGTACCTGTGCAGGGGAAAAAAGATTCGGATCTTCAAGTCGCTTGTGATCTCTGTCTTTTTCTACTATGGTTGTGAGACATGGACAATAATAGCGACTTGAAGAGACGAAACGAGCCTTTGGTAATAAGTGTCTCGCAGAATCATGGGATATCACTGGGATGATTACGTGTCAAATCACGATTGCACCGTGAAACTCAATCGAGGCCTATTACCTGCATAGTCCGTCAGCGCAACTTCGGCTATATGGGCATGTGGACCTGCCCTGAAAACCGGGATCCTTTCCATCGGGTTGTATCTGTAAAAGACAATCCAGCGTGGAGGAGGCCAAGGGGGCGCCCACAAGGCTCGTGGCTGGGCAAGTTGATGTTTCTTGTCGAGATCTCTTGGTATGGGAAAGGAGCCTGCATGGGGACTCGCGCGTGTGACCCCCGGAGTGGCGTAGTAGGGTGGGCGAGGCGAGGGGCCCCCCTGGCGTATGTCCCCAATGATTGGATATATATATATATAAAATATATATATAATATATATATATTATAATATAAAATTTTAATTTTATTAAAAATATATTAATATATATACGTATATACAATATATAGAATATATAAAAAATGTAAAACAGATAGATAAATTATTTATTATTACATTTATTTGTTTTCTGTTTACTTATAGCTTTTTGTTCAAATAAACACGTTTATTGTTTAACGCATTTTATATTATGGACAAGTAGATATATAATTTTCTATTTATTATTATGATGCCCTTATCCAAAATTTTAAAATAAAAATATTTCTTGTTTAATAGAATATTTTAAACTAACTACTTGAAAGTAAAAATTTACCCGCTTGAAAATCACACCTACTCTTTTCAGAATTAAAAAATTATATATATATATATATAATAGAGAAGAGAGAGAGAGAGAGGAGAGAGAGAGAGGAGGAGAGAGAGAGAGAAAAGCGAAAGGGGGAAAGAATGAGAGAGAAGAAGAGAGAGAGGAGAAGAGAGAAGAGAGATGAAAAAAAAAAAGCGTGAAGAGACTATACTACAGCAGGTATATTATATAGTATATATTATTATATATATTTATTATCATCATTTGGGGAAAAACCCTGGGGCGTGTCGCCCCACCCTACTACGCCACTCCGGGTCACCACGCGCGAAATCCCATGCGGCCCTTCCCATACCAAGCAAATCTCGACAGAAACACAACTTGCCCCAGCCACGAGCCTTGTGGCCCCCTTGGCCTCCTCCACGCCGATTGCTTTAATATATAACCCCCTATATATTAATATTTTTTTTTTTTTTTTTTTTTATATACATATGGGGAATGTGGCCGAGTGGTAGCGTCATGGAGTGGGGAGCTCGATGTTTCCCAAAATTTGAAACCTGCCGGGGGCATATTACCCCCCTGTTCCGCCCATTTTAGCAGTAATATTGAATTTTAACCTATCCTAACCTAACCTAACTAACTTAACGGTTTTCTAACCTTACCTAACCTTACGGTCTGCCGAAAAGGCGAGCGCCTGGAGAATATGCTGCCGGGGCAACTCTTTCAACCATCTAAATCGAGGTGGAGTGGTTCTGAGCACAAGGTCCCGAGTTCAAGTCCAGCCAGGAACAACTGTTTCTTCCATCGTCGAGTGGCCGAAGATACCCACCTGCAAGAACCTCGCCTTTCGACTGCGACTACATATGCGGCAGAGGGCACCAGGTGGCAGCATGTGCCTAAGGTTAAAACTATCAACAGAAAACCCTCACATGTGTCACTATAAATCTAGCTTGCGCCACCACGGGCGAGGGAAACAGCATCACAGCCCTCCAGAATGTGCAGGCCAACTAACTGACCCTCAAGGAAAAATAACAATAGCCGACATGCGCTATAGGCTCCAACATAAAATAGTAAACAAAACAATAAACGTATATTATATATATAATATATATATATATATATATATATATATAATATATATAATATATATATATATATATATATATATATAATATATATCTATACTATATATATATATACTATCTAAAATTATCTCTATATATATATATATATATATATATATATAATATATATAATAATATATATATATAAAATATGCCGGTTGTCTGTAGACCCACTGGACACATTGGCCCACCGAGAAAGTTACTCGTTGCCTCAAGGGACGTCCGGTTATGCAGGACTCGCAGACGTCAGAAAGAGAGAGAGAGAGAGAGAGAGAGAGAGAGAGAGAGAGAGAGAGAGAGAGAGAGAGAGATGAGAGAGAGAGAGAGAGAGAGAGGAGAGAGAGAGAGAGAGAGAGAGAAGAGAGAGAGAGAGGAGAGAGAGAGAGAGAAAGGACGAAGTAAAGATGTGTTTGTGTGTGTGTGTGTGTGTGTGTGTGTGTGTGTGTGTGTGTGGGTGTGGTGTGTTTGTGTGTGTGTGTGTGTGTGTTTGTGTGTGTATTGGTATGTTTGTCACTCACTCACAAACACACACACACACACACACAGTCACACACACACATACACACACACAATATGAACATTCGCTTGTTGAGTTTAAAAAGAGGAGGCCGAAGTGGATAGGAGCGCAGGAGATGGGGAAGACGAGAACGCCTTGAAACCCTGGTAGTGGTTCTTGCCTCGTTAAACACGACCTCTTCTGTTACCGATGAATGGAGACCCTCCCAGCGGCGTCCAGGCAGTTTTCATGAAAATGTGACATTTGTGAGAGGAACAAGAGAAATTTATGTTATCGGGACAGTTAGACGAAATTGTGGGTCCGTAATAGCCTTAAGGAGTGTGGCATATGAAATAGCGAGTGAAAGAGACCTCCGTTGCTGGGGGAGGCATAACAAAGTAAAAAAGAAGTCCACCGCACTGAGAGAGAACAAAAAAGAGAAAGAGAGAAGAGAGAGAAAGAAGACACACACACACACACACACATACACACGCACAACCTATGTGATCTGATCGAATGCGTTTTTGCCTACGGTTCAGTAGATCGTAGATCAAACCCCTCTCAGGGTGGATTACGCTGACAGCACATATTATTAGAGTCCCCCTTGAGCAAGATGATGGTATGTGTGTGGCGTGTGAGCTCCTGCATTACCGAAATATCAGTTGCTCAGAGCTCTAAGACATTTCCGGGAGGGTAAGGTGAATTCAGTGTAGAACTCGTGTGGCAAGACCGTGTGTGAATTACAACACCCAGAGGCAGGAACTTAGATAGATTTCTTAAGAACATAACACATGAGGAAGCTACAAGAGGCCGGAGACCTACATGTGGTAGCTCCTGTGCTTTAACACTACCTACATCCACCTTTCATCCGATACATATAAATTGTTTAACCTCCTTCCCTTAAAAACTCCATGTAGACTCGGCACTAACTACCTGATGACTGACTATAATCCAATCATCTATCACCCTAGTTGTGAACCAGTTTATCCCTATTTAATTTTAAAATTACGTCTCTCAAGTTTAAACTCATTACTTCTTGAGTTACCCTGATTATTAACCGTAAGAACTTTCCAACATCTCCTGTATTATATCTCGTTATCCATTTAAATACTTTTATCAGATCACCCCATAATCTACGCCTCTCGATTGAGTGTAAAATTTATAACTTCAATCTGCACTCTTTAGTAAAGAAGCGCATCTCCGTATTATTTTGGTCATCCATCTCTGCACTGATTCTAACAATCCATCCTATACTACGGGGACAAAATGTACCGCATAGTCTTGGTAAGGTCTGATTTACAGCCAAATTAAGTTTTATAATAACCTCAGCATTTCTAATTTTAACAGTCCTGGCAATGAATTATTAAACCCGATTAGGTCGAGTTCTAGTCTTAATACATTGTTTTCTAGGACATAGGTCTGAGCATAACCGCACACCGGAATCCTTCTCGCCTTCTCATTTTTTCAGTGATATATTGCGTATAATGTCCCAATTACGAAGATAGCTTTAAGTAAAAACACACACATACACGCACACACAAACGCACGCTGGCACACACACACACACAAACACACACACCGTGTGTACCCGTCCGTGTGACACAGTTGGTTAGGGCGTCCGGCACCATTCTGTGGTCCGGCGTTCGATCCCCGACCCCGCTCATTCTCGGGGATTTTCCACTGTGAAATTCAGGCGGTACTGTCCCCCTTGAGCAAGGGGATGGGTGTGTGTGGTGTGTGAGGTCCCAGGATTGCCCAAAGATCGGTAATAATGAGCTCCAAGCTCGCACTGAGAGGGTGAAAACTGGCGATCGCGAGCCAGCTCGCGTGGACAAGACCATGGGTGAATGACACACACACACACACACACACACACACAAACACATACACACACACCCACACACACTATTGGCCAGGAGCCAAAGCTCAAAAGAGGCCTAGGAATGAGTTTGGTGCAACACCCACTACACATTTGGTTTGTCACTTCAGACTGCTTGGGGGATGTCTCTGGAACATTTCTAGCCTTGTTGTACAGTTGAATTTTGGCATCACCAAAAGAGTAAAGCCAATTTTTCAATAAAGGGTATGGCGGTCGAGGCGTAAAAAAAAAAATATATATATTTTAGAAACTTATTTGATTGTATGATCCATGATGTTTATTATGTACCATGTGCTGCTTTATCAAATAATGAATATGTATATCCTCATCATCATCATCAGTGGAGTCAGTACACGAAACCTTGCATGGATTCTTGCATTCTTCACCACCCATGCAGGTACAGGCTTCTGTGCATGGCATATTGCTATGTTTTCAGGCGCAAGCGTGGTTTTGCTGACATGCGTACGTACTTCCGACACTTGCGACTACATGTGATTCATTTCAAAAGTCCTACAGGAGCCGGACCCTTTGACATGAGCAAGGGCTGAGCACCATCATCTGTTGACTGCAGCCATGCCCATCTGACTCCGGCAGTACTTGTTGTGCATGTAGTGACCTCTTCCACATGCATGACTGATAATTTGCTCGTTGTATGTGTAGATGAGACTATCCCATGTAGGTGGCAAGCATTAACTTTTCTGCCACTTCTGGCAGAACATTCAGTAACAGACATTCATCTGCTGTGTCGCCTGCATCCTCTGATGTGGTGTACAGAGAACACGTATTTCTCGCATGCGCGGACAGTAATCTCAGTGGGTGGAACGGCATCTCCCATCTAAATGATGTTTCTTAAGTGATTCACAGCTTTCTGCAGTTTTCCTCAAAGCTGCCTCTTCTCGAAACCACTCGTCATTTGGGAGTCAAAACCTGTCATGCTTTAGTGCGGGTATGCTCTGCTATTTCGGGGACCTATGGCAACACTATATCATGGGGGGAATTTAACGCCGTTTTTTTTTTCCCCCCAGTTCAAAACCACAGTTTGTGACCTTCATAGCACGTACAGTATACACAAAACTGCAACATCTGGTCTGGTGCAGCTCATACCCCAGGACTTTTTTTAATTCACATTTCGTCCTTGGCACAATGAGAGCCTGCCAAAAATGCTCGTCCTGACATTGTCTTGTCTTTGGTGATTTTTAGTCTTTTTTGCAACGATGAAAAGTCTTGATGTTCATATGCGGCAAGACACATATCCTGGGGGGCCCAGATATCGGTACCACCCAAGGTGGCAAAACTATACATGTCCCTTTTTTTGTTTGTTGCACAAAAAGTAAAAAATGTATATACCTTTCCTGTTTGGTAGCTTTACGGTATTTTTTTGTGAAAACCCACTTTCACTGGGGTTTTTTCTTTTTTCCGTTTTTTTTTAAAGGTGCTCGTGGCAAAAGGGTATATCGACTGGGATTTATAAATTAAATTATGCAAGTTTGTCTCCATGCATTTTTGCAAATTATGTCATGTTTTTTGCGCAAATAAGCTGGAAGTTGAGGGGTTTTTTTCACCCAAAAATTAAAAAAAAATTGCTTTTCCAGCCATATTTCGTTCTAACTCTAAAACAAGTATTTCTCGATAAAATACCAATAGAGATGAGATTGTGGGGTGATGATTCACCCTTTAAAAATGGTCCTTTTTTCTTCTTAAAAATGTTATAATTGACTCAAAAGGGGGAAAAAAAAAAACGGTATATTCACAGAAATCCATACTTGATATCATTTCTCTTAAGCCTTATAATTAAGTTTTACTTTGAAAGAAAGGGAAAAAATGTTTTAATCCTGTTTTTGTCTGTTGCGATGGACAGCTGATGATGGCGGACACTGAGCACCCTTGTCTGACCCCTTCCAAAGCGCCCGCGGCTGAGTGCATCATTATTGTTCCATGAAAATAAAAACCTATTTCACCACAATCAGTCGACTCCGGGAAACTCTCCCCCGGGGCAGCTAAAATAGGGTGTCTGACCCTATTGGATTTGGGGCTGAAACACTCCCGAAGGAGAGATCCTGCTCTAATTAACCAGAAAATGTCGCACATCTTCAGTGAAAAAAGCACTAGAGGGCACCCTTTGCTAAAAAATAGAAGACTCCAATGGCTGTCTGAGGGAAACAACCCTGCAAGGGTGGTCGTGCAAACCCTAGCCCTCAAGAAAAAATATGAACAGAGTGCATATTTTTCCAGAAAAAAACAAACACGCCAAACACGAAAACCGAGAAATTTTTGGGGAGTGCGAGAACAGAGAGTGATGCTAAAATCAGGAATGCCGCCACAAAGAAAATGGACAGCAAATCTTGGCATTTTAGCAGAGATATTGTGGCCCCTGAAACCACTACCACAGTCCCGCTTTAAATTTTAACACAGGGGAAAATTTTCCCGCCGAAGGGGGCTGTCAGTGCCCATGACAAAAAAGATGAAATATAAAAAAAATAATAGGGGGGTTGTTAGTCGTCATACAGTGGCTCTTTCATTACATCAAATGGAGCTTTTCGGTACCCCCCAAAAGGGCCTGATGATGATGATTTACCCCTAACTTGTGGCATCCTGAAGAGCTTTGGTGTGGACCGTGCAGGACTCACCACAAAGCACCTGCGGCAAAGGATTTAAAAAGACTTTTGGGGGATTTCTTACATCATCCAAAATCATAAATTTCAACTTCTCTCTATCCAGACAGCTTTTAAATGTGCAGGGAAATTGTCAGGGAAAACCTCCAAAAAAAAAGTTGAAAAAACCCGTCCAGGTATGCCCAGGGGCTCGAAACAAAAGCTGCCAATAATCAGGGCTTGAATCAAAACCCAAAACCAAGATATCCAGATTCCCCGGGGCCCCCAGAGAAAGAGATGTCAAACCTGATATCGTTCCAGAATCCTCTTGTGCTTCTTGCGCACCCAGCTCACAGGTCCGACGACCCTGACAGCATTGACAGTGAAACCCCAAGAGTTCAGCGTCTCCTGCAATCGTTTGGCCAGGACATTGTGTATGCAGTGGACATGTGGCAAAGCCAAGGCACCCAAACACATTGCCCTGTCCTTCAGTGTCAAGTCTTTGACAGGTAATGTTGAGCTGATAAGCATCCTCAACCGCCTTGGCATTGTGTTGCGTACTCGCAGATGGAAGAGATCGACACCCGTCCTTTGCTTTGCAGAAGCTGTCTGCCTCAGGAGGTTATCCCGCACTCCCAAGCAACATCTTTCCCGGTGTCTTCACAACCTTGGCTTGGGACAACATCGACCGTCTAGAAGAGACGCTGAGTGGCGAAGGTACGTCGCACAGGGTGAATGAAATTGCTGTGCAGGAAAGCCGACAGACCTGGTCCCTGCCCTACCCAGGCCTACTGTGGCCAAAAAAAAGAAGAGAGCATTGATGCACCTCCGCTAAATGCTGCCAACGTACAACGCCGGGGGAACGGGCAGGCCCCCCATGAGCAAGACCGCTGAAGTTGTTGCTGACGGGGGAACCCAGCTTGCCAGGCAGAAGAATCTTGTTTTGGATGCTGGGCCGCATTCTGCAAGAGAAAGACCAGTCAGTGAGCACTGAACCGGCTTCAACATCAAGACCCTAGAGGAGGTGGCATCCCCCTGACAACGTCGGGTACCTTCCCACAATCAATGCCCCTGCCACCCAGATGTCCCACAGTCAATGAAGTTCTCAAGCAGTCCCCTCAGCATCCAGCAGTCACTGGGTCTGACGAAGATTGTCTACGTCTTTGACCAGGCATTATATGCAAAGGCTGTCGAGATCACCTGGATGCACCCTAACTAGTTCAGCAACATCATCATCAGGGTGGGTGCTTTTCTACCATCTGCACCTCTTCTAGCAACCCATCGGAAGCGTTTTCAAGATGCCGGGCTCCGTGATCTGTGTGTTGGTCTGGGGTCTTGCACAAGGCTCAGTCGCGGGCATCATGGATGGCAGGAATACAACCGAGCAGTACGACTGCACAAGCTGGTCTATGAAGCCCTTTTGAGCTTAGTGTGGTAGGATTCCTGCCCTGGCTAGAATGACAAACATCGACGACATGGTACTCTGGAGGAGTCTCTGCGAGTCATTGACATCTTTGCCAAGGACATCTCTCAAAATGGTCTGGAGCAATCCTCAAGAACCCCTCTTGCACACGTATCTTGGATCTCTTCGAGGATACCTTGAGGTTCTCAGACGCGGCAGTGGACTCGCAGCATTTTGGGTGACCTACCTAGAGACCTAGAGAACCAATTGATTTAAGGAATCAGTATGAAAGGAGGGACACCGTTATTGTTGGTGGAAACCCGCACTGCCACTAGAGGATCAAATGAAAACATGCAGAGGGAATAATAAGATCCATTAAGATAATCTCCATATAAACATTGCACACACGGATATAAATGTTGCACACAGGCTGGGAAGAAACTCAAAATACAAATAACCTATTATAGTTAAGTTGCATAGCAGACGATTAAATCTGAAATAATGAATGCCTGCATTACAGTTAGGCCTAATCTCTATATCAATGAAAGTCTGACACCCAAACGCCGCCCCTTGTTCAAATTTTTTGGGATTTAAACAACAAGAGACTTGTTCCAACAATCACACCCAGATGGTAAAATATGTGTAAAAGACTGTTTTCCAAGCAATCTGGACTACCCCTCAAAA